>CM076579.1:1245354727-1245495814 GCA_034641835.2 Pinus albicaulis
ATCTATCTAGAAACCAATCCTAGTGTTTGCTTCTGTCTTCAGTTTGCTTCTGTCTTTAGTTTGAAATTTTCTCAATAGTTCTATACCTCAATATGGTTGATCAAAAAAGGAAATTTTCATGTATCACATAATTTTTTGACTTTTCCATGGCATTCCAAGCTTCTTCATCAAGTTAGGTTTCAACTCCAGTTGCCCAAATAACAAGGCACTTGATCTTGCTTGTCTTCCCATTCTTTTTACCTAAAAAAACTATAGAACGCATAAAATCACTAATCTATTTTTTAGAACAAATTAACATGGCCGAACAGTGAATCGATCTAGGGAACCCCCCTTCGTGCCCAAAGAGAGCTAGCCTAAAGTGAAGGGAGGTTCTATTGATATAACAGTCGATAGAACTTCCAAGGGTTGCCTCAACATTTGTAATTTGGAAAATTTGGACTTGAGTGCAAATCTAGCAGGTAACAGGATAAAAAATGCTTATCCTCAAACAATGCAGGCATTGGAAATATGGATAATCTGGTTGTCATCTATTGATTCCTAAGAAATACTAAAGACATGTATTACTGATGGAAACTACTTAAGGGTGAAAACATAACTATTGGAAGTAAATTTACACTGACCCTATGTTTTCTACCCCGGTCAGGTTTTGGAAAGCTACACCAACAACCTTCTCATTTGTGATTGTTAGGCCTCCACTGTTACCTGGGTTGATAGCTGCATCAATTTTTATAGCCATAAGATGAGAAGCCCCATGCACATATTATGTCAGTTCTACCCTTGAGACAACTCCCCTAGTCACAGAGATATTTTCACCACCTGGAGTTGACAACATAATTCACGTTATTAAAGATCATTAACCAGACCAAAGCATCTTCTGATTATGTTCACAGATTTCAGAAATACATGTAAAAGATATGCAAAGATATTAGCATTAACGAAATGATATAGGAGAAAACTGTCATGACATTACAGATTACAAAAAACACTACTTAACAATAATATGACGCAAACATTAACTGCAATCCAACAAGGAACATAAAAATGTCTTCCAGACTAATAAAAAATAAATTAACATGCAATTAGCCAATTATTGAATTATTACCTTGCCCTAATAAAAATGTTGTGCACTAGATGTTGCAATAGAGACTATTTCCAATAGGTGTAAGCCAACACACTCATTTCTATGGAGAAGGACAAAATTATACACATTTCACAGTCCCTATATTTTTTCTAAAAATTTAAAAGAAATTTCTTTACCCTGACAAAATATAGGATGGCAAACATCATATAAAAGAAAGGGGAAAAAGTTTCATTGTTCCTAAATCACAGCAAGCAAGATATTCTTGATGGTAATAATCATCACATAGGAAAATGAAATTGACAAAACTTAGGTTTGCAAGGCATGCCAAATGGCAGATTGAGAGAAGGATGAGATCAATTCTCAAATCTGGTGGAGTTTTGACATTAAAACCTTTGATGCTAGATTACCTCCTTACTTTCACTGTTCAGATCTACGCAACCTCAAACAACAAAATGGGTACTACATGTTTCAGTACATCAAATAATACAATGGATTTCTAGGAAATAGAGCACATTATATATATATATTCTAGATGCATAGACACACATACATATCAAACAATACAACAAATTTCTAAGAAACAGAGTATATACATATATAGACACACATACACACATACATATCAAACAATACATCAGATTTCTAGGAAACAAGGTACATATATACACACACATCAAAGAATACAAAATATTTCTACGAAACAGGGCATCTATATATACACACACATCAAAGGATACAACAAATTTCTACGAAATAGGGCGTCTATATACACACACATACACACACCTGAAAAGGAGATTTATACATAGTGCCTATATAAATGGGTGAGAACTTTGAAGTTACAGTATCATTGTTCCTGAACTGTATTTTTTCTATATTAGTCTACAAATATTTTTCAGCATCTAAGATGTCAGACCCACCCACAACTATTTGAAAAGACAATTAAAATTAAAAATTGTTTTTACTCATCACAAAAGGGGCTTGCAGGTCAGTGAAAGTAGGGCATTGTAAATAAACCGACTATGGTTTCACACCCCCATGTCGCATGTTCGCTCCTCATGAACTATTTCAAGAAAATTCCACAAATAAAGAAAACAGGTTAATGAAAATTCCTCAAATTCGTTACTGGAATTCATTTGTTTAACCCTATCAAAAAATACCATATTTTTGTGGCTTCTAGTTCTGGCCTTTACAAGCCTTAAATAGTCCCCTCTTACCCCCTGAAAATGCAAGGCTTATTTTGCATTTCTATTGGCATCTCTCTCTCAGTAACATAGCAGAAATTCATGGAGTTTAGTGATAATTACAGGTTGCAACAAGAGACTTAGGGTGCCATGCACCTTGCTATTTTTCCCACCACAATCCATCATCCAAGGCAAGAACACAAGTCTAGATATTGTAAGCATGAAGAGAGACCTGGAAGATGAACACCCTTGCTTGGAAGATGACATAAACATGCTTTACGGAAAGCAAAAGTCAAATAAAAAATTGACATGAAGAACACCTTACCAGGGGAAATTGTAAAGGCACAATTTATGGTGAGGAGTTATCTAAGGGTGCAATTTTTCCCAGCGGAGGAATGGGCCATCTTATCCCATTCATTGAGTTCGCCCAGCGCCTCTTGGCACACCATGGATTCACCATTGCGTTCATTACATGCAAATGGATGTTATCCAGTCCTGAATGCATAAAGTCCTCACAGGGTCTAGATATCCGCTTCGTCCAGCTCCCTCATGTGGAAATCCAAGAAGATGAGGGACAATACATGAAGGTGGAAACCCTTGTATCAAAGTTATTGGAGAACTCGAAAGGATTAGCAAGCCGGCCTAGTAACATTAACCCCCAACAGATTAAAGCATTGAGGAATGGAAAGGTTAATCCCACCGATGCTAGGTGAATGCCCCTAATTTATCCAGTCGGGCAGCTAACACCCAGGTTGGATGGTTGGATCGGTTGTACATTAAGATTAATACTCTATGGGAAAAATTCCGAAGGCATGAAGAGGTTGTAGCAGAGCCCTAGAAGAGTATGAACGTGCATATGTAGAAGCTATAACCACCGAAAACACAAATAAAATAGATGGAGCTCGACTACTTACTAATACTTACTAATTAGACCACATTAGAACATCCTCTTTATCTATTCATTCCTCAATCCATCAATCCTTACCTCATTCATTGGTGAAGCCAGCGATCCCATCCATCCATCTCACGAAGACCAGTCTATTTTGCTACTTGACTGGCAGGATTTTCACCAGTGGCAATATCAATCGAGCCTCTTGGATGAAGGCGAGCAGGTAAAGGTTGAAGGAAAATGACAAATTAATATAGTTTACTATAGCCAAATTCGGAGTTCTTGAACATGTTTTCTGCTCCGAATTGTAGCAAAAGCCCCAAATCAGGAGAAGAAGATTTCAGATAAAGATCGAAAAAGAGTGACCCCAGATCTGATATAATAAGTTTCGGATAAAAATCTAGTAGAGTGGATAGAATAATTTAATGTCAAAGAAAGGTATGGAATATGCGGTGAAATCATAAAAATTATGAGCAGAGAAGGAGCACCGAATTCTGTCCCAGACCTGGCAAGGAGAATATCGACGGGAAAATAAATTTTAATAGGTCGATTTAAATTTTATAGTAGCCATCAAATTAGATTTTAATAGGTAGTCAAATAAATTGCTATGGTCGGTTATATTTTCATCAAGTTTTATTTTTATGTGAGTAAAAATAACGTTAAACTCATTAGAGTATTAATCATAATTATATTATACTTCTTTAATATAAGTAAGAATTTTAATTAATCAAAATTATATTATATTTTTCTAATATAAGTAAGAATGTTCATATAAAGAGAGAAAATGAACATGAGCTCGGAAATATCTATCAACCTTTAAGGTAGTGAAAATTAACTTTAAATCTATGAATAATGTTATCAATAAATTTAAGTAGGTATAGTTAGTTTTTTGTTTTTGAGGAAGTTCATTTAGAGCTTAAAAATACCCAATTAGAGGGCCTTCACATGTGTTGTTAAGAGAGACAAGGGATAATTTTTTATTAAAGGAATTAAGAGGTACAATAAGATCATGTATAGCACCTACTCAAATCACCAAGAATATATCCAAACCATCAAGATGACACACTTCTCTAAGCAAAATTATGAAACACCATGGAATAACTCAGATTAAAACTTATAGTCAATCAATCAATAGTTAGAACATAGTGTTTAAGTGAACACAATAAAAATAGTACACATTGGACATAATATCATATACACATGGATCATGCATATCCAACTAAATGTGGTAGCTAAAGGAACTTCTTCCTACACATAGTGTCTTAGATGGCTAATGCAAGGTGTCAGCAAACCAATGATACATTCATGAATTACATATAGATCCATATATATTAGATGAAAAATGATCAATGTGACAGGAATCGTAGGGGTTGAGATGACAATCAAATTTTAAAATATCCTCTAAAAGCCCATATAGAAAATGGGGTAACATATCCTATGACATCCAACTTGTGATATATGGTGGGAAATTCTTAAAGTATATCTGAAGAAAGATGTATTGTTGAGGTCTAGGTCAAGAAGAGGTACAATTCCTCACTAATTTGGTATCTCGTTGAGGTCTAGGTCAAGAAGAGGTACAATGCCTCACTAATTTTGTAGTTGAAGAAGTTTAAATCTTGGTTTGTCAATTTGGCCCTAAGTAGGCAGGGAAATATAGAAGGAGGTGACCCCCTTGGAAGAGTTCTAAAAGGGAAGGTCACACAATGACTTATATAAAGATATAAATCCAAGTACCTCCCTCATAAAAAGTTATAGACATGAATTTAAAGAATGTAGATAACGACTCGTCCAAATGTTGATAAAGACAATAGAACATCCCTTGAATCTCATAATAAATGGGGGCATCTACAAATGGAAACGCTAGTAGATGTTATTAAGAAGAGGAAGGTCATTATGATTTGTTTCAACTCGACATGAATGTAAACCCACTTTGAACGCACCAAGCGAGATATGAAGGGAAACATCTGATACTCTTGAGTGTATGTGGTTAAACAAAAAGGCCCCCTTTCATTTGCATGAAGTGTTCCTGATACAAATCCATGTTACAGTCGAGGCCCTAAAAAGATGAAGTCCAAGTACATTGAATTTATTGTCTATAAATAGCCTCTCTAACAACCTGACACAAACATATAATGATGTCATTTACATTTGAGGTGTAAATCACTTGAATTGTGTTACAACTTTAATCGCTCCCCAACAAAACTGTGACATGCTTCCTTATGATGATGCTTCAACCCTATTGGAGAACAACCTCACAATGTAAAAGAAATTTAAACATGATGTAACTTTAATAGTTCCCCACATTCACCCTTTGGATCACTACCCATGGCTAATTTGAGGTTATTTCAAGCACTGATGTGGATAATATCATTTTATTTTCTCTTATGTATAGTATTCTACATTGACACAATTGAGTTTGTTTGACAAACAAAGTATTTATATTGAGGGTTCACTCCTTGTGCATTAGGGCTAGACATGCCTTGTCTTTATGAGTGATCTATTCATTTCCAACTCCTTAGTCCTTCAAATTTTGCACATCATTAGGCCCAATACACCTACCCTTCTACCAGTATTGTTTTCCTTCACAAGCACAAGACTTGGGGCTCTTCTTTGATAGTCAGCTAACAACCCTCCAACTGTACTTGGAATACCATTAATTTTCCCAATCATGGTCAATTATTTTACTGATCTAGTGCCCACAACACTGCCCTCATTTAGGGATCTCCAAAATTTCCACCTAATAGTGATTTGAGTCCTCTCAAAATCACTATTTTTGTGTACCAATTTCTTTGTTGTCCAATCTATGAACAAATCTGAACTACTCCTCTTATCATCCTTCTAACACTTTGTATATGCTTGAACTAGGGTCACAAAACATCCACTAAAATTCGATTGACTAATTTTTTATAGGTTGGTTCATATATCTATCCAAAACTCTCTAGAAAATCCCCCAAAATCAACTCCTCTTCATGTCCATCCATTCCTCATAATATGCCACAATTATTCTACCCAATATTCTACTCAGGTTCCACCTTCCTTTGTATTTTCTATCTTCGCACATACTTCTGCAAACCATCTTCCAAATTAGTGGTATATATTGCAGAGATAAACCTCTCTCCAAGGTTCCCGACCCCTCTTCTTCTACACATATTCGTCACGGTCTTAAGGGAATACCTTATGGATTGAACATGTTAAGAAACCTCCTTAACTATGGCATTATAATTATATTTGAATTGTCTTTGAACAAACCCTATCCACCCATAGCAAAAATAACAACTCTTACCTCCATAAGAGACACAACCTAGCTCATATGGACCCATAGATTCTGGGAACTTCTTTAACTGAAATAGGGTTTAAGGGGCTAAGGTTAAGGGTTTAAAGGTTTAGGGTTTAAGGGGTTAGGGGTTAAGGGTTTATAGGTTTAGAGTTTAGGGGGTTAAATGGGTTAGCGATTTACTAGGGGTTTAGGGGGTTAAATGCGTTAGGGTTAAGGGTTTAGGGGTTAGGGGTTAAGGGTTTAGAGGTTTATGGTTTAGGGGTTAAATGGGTCAGGGGTTTAGAGGTTTAGGGGGTTAAATGGGTTAGGGGTTGGGAATTATTGTTTAAGGGGTTATGGGTTAAGATGATAGTTTCATTGGTCTCTGTTTGTGCACAATAGTTGCTTATTCTTTGCATCTCAATGTAACAATTTTGTAAGTATTGTTGCTTAATGTTGCCATGTCTTCTTTATTTATTAATTTATAGTATTTGTTAGCCATTGCTTTACATTTATTGATGAAAATGTCTATTGCAATCAAACCAAATGTATGTTCAATCTCCAATTTCAAACTCAGCCATAGTGTTGTCACACAATTTAAGTCCAGAGAATGGCCATCTGATGAAGTCTTAATAACCAGACTGCACCTCATGACTACTCTAGAAAATCTTAAGTTTGAGTGTCCCACATTCATGATAAATTTGGCTCTTATACTCTTGATCCACCTGACTGTGTCTTGGAAATACCCTTGTTTATTGCAAAAACATCCTAATGTTGTCGACCTTGTCCCTTAACAGACCAAGGAAACATATGTGACTGAGAGGAATGGAAAGTACTACAAAGTTGAAGAGAGTACAAAAGACTAAGATGGTTTAAAGGATAAGATTGAAGAATGTTGCAGTGTTGAAACAACTAAAAGTTGTCCCAAACAAATAGTTGATAATGTGAAACCTTCTTCTACACCAGTCAAGCAAGACTACATTCATGTGAGAGCAAGAAGAGGCCAAGAGACTGATAGGCATAGCCTGGAAGATAGGGTACGGTTCCCTCTTTTTGATGAAATATCTGATCTACATTTTGTCTATCGAAGATTAACCATTTTAACCTTTCCAACAAGGCGTAATTAACCCAATCATAGGTCCCAATATGTCATGATATATATTAACTATAGATATATATGAGAAGGAATAATAAAGACATGGATTGATAGAGGTGGCGAGACAAGGGGAGTCACAAGGGAGAGTTGGAGATAAACTGAAGGAGAGGGGAGAGAAGGAATGGAGAGAGAGATAGGGAGAGTAGTGAGAGAGGTAGAGAAGGGTAAGAGAGGGAGATAGTGACACAAAGATGGAAGAGGATGATGTTGAGAGGGCTTGCCTGGGTGACTCTGGGAGCAACCCGAAGGTGGTCAAACAAAGCTCTTCTAAGTTACAAATCTGAAGAGAAAAAACTGGTGTTGTATATGTGGTTGCTCAACCTGGGCTGTATGGAAAATCTTGGCTGAGAGTTTTTACCTTTCCGTGTCTTCACGAAAGTAGGTTGTCTGGTCACAGAATAAGATCATGACAACATGTAGGTGATGGTTATGTAGTAAGTTCTCAGACTTATCTTAAGAATGCCTAACAGAGAGGATCAGGTTTGAATACAGGATATAATTTGATGAATTTGGAGATTTAGAGTTGAAGAAAAAATTGTGGTGATGTTTGGATGGGTGCTAATTTGTATGGTTTTCCATTTTTATAATTTTCTTTGTTGTGCTTTCTACCATGCTCCCTAGTTGCTTTCATGTTTCCCTAGCATTTTAACTTTATTGATTTCTATCTCTCTATTGTTTCTTGCCCCATTTGAAATGCCATCCTTATTTGGTAGGTGTTTTCTTCAATATAGTGTGAATATTTTTCCATCACACAACTTCTGTGGGGTTTGTCTACACAAATAGCTTGTAAGGCCCATTCTTCAGGGTATTTGATGAAATGAAATGATTATCGATGATCACCAACTAATGGTACCTACAGAGATTTACTCTAACAATTCTACAGTTTTCTTGAGCCAACAATTATACAACATTTTAACCTCATGAATTAGTCTCCTCTGTTCTCTTAGTTGATTCTATAAGCACTTATTGTTGCTGTCAAATCTTTTACTCTCTAGTCCCATTGAGATATTTCATTTATTTGTGGACATTGATCTATTTTCATTTCATTTCTTCAATTTTTCTGACTGTTATGTGTTGCCTTTGGCTAGTTCCTTCTTTCTTACCTATGCTTTTTCTGCTTAATAATTCTAGCCAGCCAAAGTAACAGGTGTAGCAGGAGCCACGCAGTCTAGCTAGAGCCCAGCAGGGGTAGCGCAAAGGCAGCAAGAGCCATGCAAGCCCAGTCAGGGCAGCGCAGGGGTAGTGTAAGCCCTTCAAGTGTGACACAGGCCCTTATTGAGTAGCGCAGAGGCCGACGCAAGCTAGTTAGGCTAACATAGAGGGATTCAGAGTAGCGTATTACAGTCATTTTTATTTCTCTGTTGGGTGAACCAATTTTGGTGCCCAAGATTGTTGTACTTATATTCTACATAATAATGAAAACCCTCCAGAGCTAGCTGCATCAGTTTTCCCACATTGGGTTTTTTCCGGGCATAGTTTTCCAGAAAATCTGTGTGTCACTTTGTCTATGAGCATGTTATTCAGTATTTGATCTGTATGTGTAGGTTGCTAGTTGTATTTACTATTTACTTCGCTAATTTATTGAATATTTCAGAAATTAACTTGTAACTTAATTCAAGTAGGAGAATTAAATCAAGATACTGCAATAGGGTTTCTTAGATTAGGAAATTTTCACATTCCCTAGGTCTAGCCCCATTAGGTCACCTAGGGCAACAATTTCCCAGGAATCTAGCTAGAGGAAAACTTCTATCTCCTAGAGGAAACTACATTGCTAGGTGCCCTCACTCTCCTCAGAACATGGGCCAATTCCGACAGTGGAATCTCTGGATACCTCAAGCCCTAGCTCTAGGATCAAGTTTTTCCTAGGTGTTCCCAAGGATAGAACCTAGTAGGATCAATTTGACCTATCGAAGTAAAAACACTTGTCTGATCCTTTCCCATCACCTTATCCAGGATAGAAACATCATTGGTTGCTAAATTCCATCCCCGAACCTGGGTTGGGTCCACTTGGCCCCGTGTGGTCCCATTTGGTGTCAAAGGCCTTTCATCGAGGACCATTTGGGAATCTAAGTTCCCAAAGGATTTTAGGGATTGAGAACTCCCTTCATAATTCTTATTCTTCTCCCTCAACCCTTCAATCCCCCTCCTCTCTCCCTAGAAGATAATTCCCTTGCTTAAAAGGAAATCAAGTCCCACTCTTTATTTTATCTTAGGGAAAGGGTTTCAAGGGTCACTTCCCACCTATTCATTGACCTATACTCTACAAGTGACTTCCTAAATTACCGGGACTCCACCCATCGGTGAAATTCCATGAAGAGTAAGGAGCCTTAGCTGTGGTGACAATGGGCTAAGCCTCCATCGTTTCCCTTGTCCTAACAGTTGCCCTCTTAGGAACCCCTTTTAGATCCACTACTAGTTTGAGTGGTAACAAGTTGTTCACATTTCCATTTGTGAAAAACTCTTTGGTATGCCCACTTTTTCCATACTACATCTCCAAGATGAGAAGTCCAGGGCTATGGAGGCTGCCCTTCTTCTCACTGAATCAATCCTCTACAATATAGTGAACTAGGGCTAGTTGGTTGGCCCACTTGAATGTTACTTTAGTCCTTCAAAGTCTGCACATCCTTAGGCCCTATACACCTGCCCTTCTACCAATTTTGTTGTCCTTCACCATAACAAGAGTCGGGGCTCTTCTTTGATAGTAACCTAACAACCCTCCAACTGTACTTGGCCTACCATCAATCTCCCCAACCACAGTCAATTCTTTTTACTGATCTAGGGCCCACAATATTGTCTTCATCTAGGGTTCTTCAAATCTGCCACCTAACAATGGTTTGAGTCCTCTCAAGGTCATTGTTCTTATGTATCGAGAATTTGATCTTTGTTGTCCACTCTATGAACAAATATGAACTACTCCTCTTATCATACTTATAACAATATGTATATGACTGAACTAGGGTCACAAATCAGCCACTAATAGTCCATATACTAATTGTTTATAGGTTTCTTCATATCTTTGTCTAAAACTCTATGGAAAGTCAACCAAAATCAACTCCTCTTTATGTCAATCCATTCTTCATATGGCACATTTCTTCTGCATGCTCAATCTTTTGCTCAAGTTCCACCCTCCTTTGGATCTGTTGTTTCCACACATACTAAATCTGCAAACCATCTTCCAGATCTGTGGTCTTTATTGCAGAAATAAACCTCGCTCTAAGGGTCACAACCCATCTTCTTCTACGCAAATTTGTCATAGTCTTAAGGTCATACCTTATGAACTAAACATGCTAGGAAACTGTCCTAACTAGGGCATTATACTGATGTACTTCTAATTTTTGTAGAAAAAAACCTCTCCACACATAGAAAAAACATGACTCTTGCCTCCATAAGAGACTCGACCTAGTTTATATGGATCCATAGATTCTGGGCATTTCTTTGACTGAATCTTGACATAAAATTCAGATCTCAATGTCGACCCTCAAACTAGGGTTAACTCAGTCAATATTACGCTTGCGTCGACTTTTGTTATGGCTCTAAATTACAGTGCAAGCCCTCCTCCATTTATGTTGGTCTTTATCACAGAACTTGCAGCCTACTAACCAACACAAGGAAAGATGGTATCAACCCTCTCTTCTATTTCATGTATAAAATCTAACCAATGGGATTCAATCTGATCTTGTAATCATGTACTAAAACAAGATACCGAATCCTTCCTACAATTTGTGGAAACAAAACACAATCGCACAATCACATATAAGTAAGAGAAACAAGTTATCAATCACACAACACAAGATGTATCTGGAGAAGAAACTGCTCAAAAACCTCTATCTCTATTTTCTATTAAGTCAAGGAATCATGAAACAACACAATGCTTAATCTCTCTTAAGATTCTCCAGCACTCTGCCATTTGTCTCCTGCTGATCTAGGAGAAATCAGTCTAGTACTTAGCCAATTCTTAGCCTTCCTTCAGCCTGCCTTGCACACGCAATTCCTATGGATTTATCTCCATATTAATTAGGAAAATCAACCTTCCTTGATTGCGCAATCCATCATGGCATCCCAATGACTTTATAATTGCACATGGGAAATTTTCTATAAATACAACTGATAGTTATGTTCCTCTGAATTGTGTTACAATAAGGATCAAGGGTCTTTTTATTATTTAAAATAAGATAAAACCCTAAACAAACAAAACCCTATCCTGAGGAGATGTAACACCAAGATTTTATGGGCCCCGTTGAGGTTAGTTGGGTAGCCAAATTCCCGGGGTCGTAACTTGGTCATATGATCTTCGTTTGACGCACATGATACCTCGTTAGAAAGATCTCTCTGAGGACTACAACTACTAATATGGTTTCTATGACCTCACCAAACCTTTCATTCCCAAAAAACATCGTTTGGGGCCTCAAAATGGCTTTGAAAGTTCAGGACCCGAAAAAACTGACAAAAATAGTAAATTGTGCTATAATTAAGGAAACTGAAAAACTGAAAGAGACAATGGTGAGGGCCCAAGTGGAATAGGTGGGTGGCCACCAATATCCACCTCGATCACCTTAAATCTAATTTCTTGAGCTAACTCAATCATCATGACTTAGTTAATTGACACAAGTTGTTATGAGACGAAATTACAATTTATTGTCCAATTTATTTAAGGGAAAAATAAATTAGACGCCTCACATTCCTCACTCCTGGTACATAAAAACTCCTCACCAGTGTGGGTGCATGTTTTTTTGTCCTTTCTAGTCTCCCATTTGACTGTTTCTTGTTGCAAATTTCAACACTCCCTCTCAACAAGAAAGGAATTCAATCTATCCCCATCCGGTACCTTTGGAATGTTCTACATGCTACACTTCTCTAGTGTTGTTTGCACCTGCAACTCCTGAAACCGAATAGCCTCTGAACAACTGAATCAGTATAATGCATTTTTCATCAAAGTCTTCTGACTACTGCTAGCTACTGCACCTATCTAGTACTGGATTCTTTGCACTGTTGCTGACATCTGCATCTGTGCCCTTTGAACTATTGCTAAATTTATTTGTGCTCTAGTATTTGACATCTATCACTATGATTTCTGTCTTGCTGACATCTGACTACATCAATCTAACTGATCCTTCCTACTACTGCTATACTGTGGGCTCCTCATAGCCATGTTCAATCCATGAGACATGCCATCTCAATGGACCTTGCCCAAATTTCTTATCTTGGGATTATGCCTACACATAACCCCACCTTACAGCTCAAGGTATGGCTACTCCCTCTTCCCATCTGGCTCGAAATTTCCCCCTCATGGAGGTCTCTGCTTGAGTGGAAGCTTCCACTCGGTCTCCTCTCTGCTTCTCCAATTGTGGCAGCCACTCCACAACCTTAGGAGACTGCTTCTCATGAGGATGCATGTTGAGATGTAATTTATGCTCCCTCTAAACCACCAAGTCTATAACTTCTGCCTTTCTCCTCAAAGCTTTGCATGCATTTGGTACCTCAAGTGCATATAGGTTCTTGACTCGTGCACAGTGTAATTGTCCCGAAGTTACAAAAAGTTTCTTAAAAAGAGTTGATTTTAAATCGAAGATATCTCCCTCATCCGAGCTCCGATTTGACCGATTATTTTTCCATTTGGGTAGATTTTCGCAAGGAATCCAAATATTCTATTTATTTTCGAAAATTTTACACCAAAATATTCAAATATTCTCTATAAACTCGTCGCCCAAAAAATTCCTGCTCTGATACCATGTAGAAAATCTAACCAATGAGATTCAATCTGATCTTGCAATCTGCTAAAACAAGATACTAAATCCTTCCTACAATTTACGGAAAAAAAACACGATCGCACAATCATATATAAGTAAGAGAAATAAATTACCAATCACACAACAACATGATATATTTGGGGAAAGCAACTAATCAAAACCCCTCTATCTCTATTGTGTATTAAGTCAAGGAATCATGAAACAATACAATGCTTAATCTCTCATGAGATTCTCCAGCACTCTGTCAATTGTCTCCTGTTGATCTAGGAAAACTCGGTCTAGTACTTAGCCAATTATCATCCTTACTTCAGCCTGCCTTACTCATGCAATTCCTAGGGAATTAACTCCTTATTAATTAGGAAAATCAGTCTTCCTTGATTTCGCAATCCATCATGGCATCCCAATGACTTTATAATTGCACATGGGAAAATTTCTCTGAATACAACTGATAGCTATGTTCCCTTTAACCTCTGTCTCAACTGGGTATTCCTCGAAACTGACATGCGTGCAACTATTAATAGTGAATTATCATTTATCTGATTGATCACTCATCGTGATTTAAATATAATTTAATTCACTGGACCTCTCACTAGCTCGTCCACTCAGTTAGAACTAGTTAAAATGATTTTAACTCATTTAATTGAGTTAATTACACTTGCACCCCACTAATGCATCAACTTCAATTAGATCCCAAAAATATTAGAATCCCTCTAGATGCCTCATATTAGACCCTCAACTCGAATTTCTTGAGCTAACTTGGTCATCATGACTTAATTAACTGACACAAGTTGTTATGAGATGAAGTTACAATTTATTTTCCAATTTATTTAAGGGAAAAATAAATTAGACGCCCCACATTCCTCACTCCTGGTGCATCAAAATTCCTCACCAGTGTGAGTGCATTTTTTTTTTCCTTTATGTTTTCCAATCTCACTATTTCTTGTTGCAAATTTCAACATTTCAGAATTTGATGTTGCCTTCACACAAAGACACCATTGAAATCACATGCCCAGATTCTCATGAGAAACCTCTCTTAAGCTTGATCTGCCAGAAGAGAACCAACAATATTCCATCCTACTTCCTAGCGCAAACTGACCATTAAGGTATGCAACATTCTTTTGAACCCTCACATGATGATCTTTCTCTTGGAGGATGATCATGACCTCCCTTTAGCAACCCTTACTTGGCCCTTGTAATCGACCTACTTTAGGACTACATCTCTCTTCACCCCCTTGATGTGCCAGATAGTGGGAATACATGTCAAACATGCTAATATGTGCCAAGTGATAAGGCATGTGAAGATGTGCAAGGGTGTGTCAATGCATGTCAAGGACTTTCAAGACAACAAAAGGGAGAAAAAATTTAAACTACAAGGAAATGAACACATAAGAGGGTTAATAAGTCATCAATTTACCTTTTCCAAGAGGGGCATGCTAGGCACACTAACACTAGGCGGCAATAGGTTCCAAGTGCAAGGTCTTAGTGCATTCTAAGTGCCAAGTATTCCTTTGTTGCTTCTCATCTACTTTCCAACAATTGATCATCACAAATAAATTTAATACTAAACCATGCTAAATCATACCAAGGCATCTCAACGTATTCCATACATGCTAAGACTTTCCAAGCGCCAACATGTGCCAAGCGCCAATATGTGTCAGGGACTAGTGTTATGCATGTTATGAAGTGGAAGGGAATGTTGAAGAGTGCTAAGGTGTGCTAGAGAGTGATAATGCATGTTGATGAGTGTTAATGAGTACTAGGAAAAAATATTAAGGGAGCACTATGTAAAAATTCATGGAAGTTAATGAATATGAGGGATGTGTACTGCTAGAGACTAGTGTTAATAGTCAGTGTTAGTTGTCATGCCAAGGAGGGAGTGACAAGGTATGTTAAGCATTGGTAAGGCATGCTAGGGAATATCAAGGCATGTTAAGAATTCCCAAAGTGTGCTTGGGAGTTCCAGGGTGTGCTAATTATATCATGTGGAAATTAATAGTGCCAAGATATGCCAATACATGCTAGGTGCTAAGGATCTGGTGCAGGGTGCCAGAGTATATCAATATGTGTCAAGGCAACAAAAGGAAGAACCAATAAGAGGGTTAATAAGTCATGAATTTATCTTTTTGAAAAGGGGCATGCTAGGCACACTAATAATAGATCCCAATACATGCCAAGTGGCATTGTGTGCCAAGTGCTAATGTATGTCAATGCATTCAACCAAGGTGTTCCAGGGCATGCTAGGGACTATATGCAACATGCCAACACATGCTAGGAGAGTTCTATTTTTTTAGCGCATGCCACCATGTTCTTGGGCATCAATGTCATCACAAGATTTTCTAGGTACAAAGATGTTCCAAGACATGTGGGGTAATAAGAAATGCTAGTGTGTGCCAAAGCATTAATTTAAGGTGTGCCCAAATTGTTGAGGATTGTTAGGTCTTTCTCATTAATAGAATTTACAGAGCTCAATTATGTATTAAATACTATGTTTCCTACACACAATAGTGGAGCTTTATCTAAATGGAATTTTCTAGATAATAAACTTAATAGATATGAATCATGTGTTGACTCATAGGAAATCTCTATTTGACTAGTCATTACTTGAGGGAAATGATACACGCTTATTACTTCTTAAAAATTTGACTGACCCTAACCATTATGACCTTGGACATATTATAAAAAATGCTCAACAATAATGGTATTAAATCATTATATTTTGACAAAAAATATATTAACAGGCACATAGCATCATCAAAAACTCATTGGAATGATCAATGATGACAGACATTTTTTGATCGTCACCAAAAGTATCGAAAAGAGCATTGGTGAGGGTCATTAAAAGTTCGTCACTAGAAATGTCACCAAAGAGAGAATTAGTGATGGGCCTTTAATGAACCTCATCAAAAGTGAAATGTATTTAGTGACGGACCATAAAGGACCATCACTATATACACTTACAGTGACGGTTTTTAGTGATCAATGATGACGGACATTTTTTGACCGTCACCAAAAGTAACAAAAACAACATCAGTGAGGGTCATTAAAAGTTCGTCACTAAAAGTGTCACCAAAGAGAGAATTAGTGATGGGCCTTTAAAAACCCTCACCAAAAGTGTCATTGAAAATTTCTTTCGTGACAGACCATAAAGGACCATCACTATATACACTTATAGTGACGGTCTTTTAATGACCGTCACCATATGTGACATTGGTGACGGACCTTAAAGGTCCGTCACAAGCATGACCCTCACCAATGTGCTTTTTTCTTGTAGAGTTCTCTGCTCCTATAGTATTGGTACACAAGAATGATGGATCATGGCGCAAGTGTCCGGATTATAGGGGGCTCAATAAGCTCACCATTAGAGATAAATTTCCCATTCCTGTGATTGACAAATTATTGGATGAATTACATGGAGCAATTTATTTTACCAAGTTGGATCTTTGTTTAGGATATCATCAAATTAGAATGAAGACTGAAGATATTCTGAAAATAGCATTTCGAACTCATGAGGGTCATTATGAGTTTTTGGTCATGCCTTTTGGCCTTACCAATGCACCTTCTACATTTCAAGGCTTGATGAATTCCATTTTCAAACCCTTCCTTAGAAAATTTGTGCTAGTATTTTTTGATGATATACTAATCTACAGCAGGTCTTGGAAGGATCATGTTCAACATGTTGACAGGGTGCTCAAACTATTGCAGGAGAAACAATTATATGCGAAAACATCCAAATGTTTCTTTGGAGTACAAGAGGTGGAATATCTAGGTCATATTGTATCTCACGAGGGTGTTAAAGTAGACCTTAAAAAAATTAAAGCCATTAAATAATGGAAATTCCCCACAACCATAAAGCAGTTGCGAGGATTTCTTAGGTTAACAGGGTATTATCACAAGTTTGTCAAGAATTATGGGAGAATAGCAGCACCTCTAACAACATTATTGAAGAAAGATGCATTTTCATGGACTCCTGAAGCAACTAAGGCCTTTGAACATATTAAAGAGTCAATGTGCCTAGCACCGGTCTTAGCTACGCCAGACTTCACAAAAACCTTTATTGTGGAATGTGGTGCGTCAAGAAATGGAATTGGTGTTATTTTAATGCAAGAAGGAAGACCCATTGCTATTGAGAGTCATCCAATAAAAGGAAAGTATTTACAGAAACCTATTTATAAGAAATAAATGTTAGTAATACTGCATGCACTAAAGAAATGGTGAACTTACCTAATGGGAAGATACTTCAAGGTAAAAACTGATCATGATAGTCTTAAACACATTTTGGAACAAAGACTATCTTCAGAAGAGAATTAAAAATGGGTCACAAGGATGTTGGGTTATGACTTTGAAATAATATACAAAAAAGGGAAGCTAAATGTTGTTGTAGATGCACTCTCAAGAAATAATTAAGAGGTGGAAGCATTGCTTTGTGCCATTTCTATTATCCAACTAGATTGGATAACTGAAGTAGGGGATGAATGGAAGAAGGACGAAGATGTGTGGACACTCCTTCAAAAGTTGCAGCAAGATCCTAGTACATCTGATACATTTAGTTGGAAAAATGATTCCTTATGCTACAAATATCGCTTATATCTTTGTAATAATTCCCAACTAAAACAAAATATTCTTTTTGAATTGAAAAACTATCCTTTAGGAGGACACTCAGGATTTTAAAAAACTTACTGGAGGGTGAAGAAATATTTTTTTTGGGATGGCCTTAAATCTGATATTAAAAATTTTGTGACAGAATGTTTGGTTTTCCAGCAAAATAATGTTGAGACAATTAAGACCTCGGGTCTTCTACAACCTTTATCCATTCCAAGTCAATGTTGGGAGGAGATTTTAATGGATTTTATCACATGTTTACCTAAGTGCAAAGGAAAGAGTGTCATCATGGTGGTAGTTGATAGACTTACCAAGTATGCACACATTTGTGTATTATCTCATGCATTTAAAGTAAGTACAGTTGCTACTGTATTTATGGAAACAATTCAAAAGCTACATGGAAACCCAAAGATTATTGTAAGCGACAGAGATCCCATTTTTACTAGAAATTTTTGGACGGATTTATTTTCTTGTTTGGGTACTAAACTAGCTCATAGCTCATCTTATCATCCTCAATCTGATGGTCAAACTGGGATAGTGAAATTTTTTTTGGAAGGATATCTTCGTTGTTTTGTATCTGATAAACAAACACAATGGGTCAAGTGGTTACCTCTGGCTAAATGATGGTATAACACTTCCTTCCATACTGCAGAAAAAATGACCCCATTTATGGCACTTTATGGATATCATCCACCATCCATCACATCATCTTTAAGAGAAAATTCAAAGGTTCAGGCAGTGGAATATCACATCGAGAATCAACAAGAAGTTCTCCAACTCTTAAAGGATAACCTGAATTTGGCACAAAATTGAATGAAACAACAGGCAGATCAACATCGCAGCTAGAGAAGTTTTGATGTAGGAGACTGGGTATTTTTATGGCTACAACCATACAAACAAATTTCCCTCAAGCAAGCTAAGAAGGATAATAAATTATCACCAAAGTACTATGGTCCTTACAAGGTGTTGCAAAAGATTGGTACTATGGCATACAAATTGGAGCTTCCTGCTTCTTCATGAGTGCATCCAGTTTTCCATGTTTCATGCTTAAAGAAGGTTATAGGTGAAAATATTCCAGTTCAAACAATATTGCCGGAACTTGATGAGGAAGGAAAAATCATATTGGAACCTGAAGCGGTCATGGAAACAAGAACTCGACAGCTATGAAATCGATCAATTTCATAGTATCTCATCAAGTGGAAGAGATTACCCACTAAAGATTCTACATGGAAGGATGAGAATTTTATACAGAAGCACCCAGAGCTACTCAAGCATTGAGGACAACACTTTTTTGAAGGAGAGTGGCATGTAAGGTCCCTATATTACTAGTATAGTCCCTTATTGTTGTTAGCTTAACCCCCTTATTGTTATTATTGTACCCTTGTAACCCCCATATTGTTATTATTATGCCCTTAAATTATTATTGTTTGGTCAGCTAGGATTACATTGTGGCCCCACTAAGATTACATTATGACCCCATGGACTCCTATATATAGAAAGTAGGATTTGTAATTTGTATCATCCAAGAATTATTCATTCATGTAATGTATTGGAGGTTGCCCCCTCGAAGTGGCTTATTTCTAAGGTGTCGATATCTCTTTTCTTCTATTTTTGGAGCTGGTTTCACAACAAAAGAACACTTTTAGTTATAAAATTGAAGAATTCAGAACTTAGATATATCCCAAAACTCAATTGAAATGTGAAAATTTCAATTGGTGCCCTTCAAGCCCCAATCAAGGCACTTCACTTATCTTCCTCATGAAGACCTATTATCTTGTTAAGAATTGAGCCATAATTATTATCGTTGTTGCAGAATAAACACTGATGAGTGGAATCTGAATATTCTCCTAAAACCCATCTTTACATGGGTCCAAAAATAAACACTTCATCTTGAAGCTTCTCTCTTGAATACAAACTTGACCCCATCTTGGATATCAGAAACAAACCAACTTGCTTTAGCTTCTCCAAACTGAGCTTGAACATATAACTACTTTTCTGCAAAAAAAATCATGATGTTTGGCATTTCCTACAAAACATAGTTATCTTTAAACAATCTTAACAAAAAGATTCGTTCACACAAGTTTCAACACGAATAGTTGTATTGGTTAATATGAGACAACAACATCTACTTGTTGAAAATAGTTACAATAATGTTCACTTTGCAAAAGTACCTTCAAAAGGTAATGACAACAAGTAATTACAAAACTTTCAAAACAACTCTACAATAATTCTACCCAATCTTACCTCTCTTAGGCTTGTAGGTTCTTTTTTTTCACCATCTTGTCTTGATGAGGTCGCTTAGGATTGTGGAGAACCCTTTTTCTACCTTTTTTCTCCCTTGAATCATGTGACATAACCCTTTTACCTTTCCTCGAACGAAGTTCTGAATGCAGCTTCCAACAACGTTCAATATCATGTCCATTCACTTGGAAATGAACACAAAAACCTTCTTATTATTCACATACATAGAAGTTCTCTATTGTGAAAGGGAGTCAATATTCTTGATGCCAAAAATTTTGTCCATCCTCTTAACCAATACCATGCGTTTCTCACACATAGCCACACAATGGTCAAAAGATTCACAAAAAGTACAAGGAATTTTCTCCAACAAATAATCAAAATCACCATGTTTTGCATAAGCCTCTTGAGAGTTATAGCTGTCCTTAGCGCTACCACTACGATAGTCTTCTCCTGGTGATGAGATATCCTTCTTGGAGGCTTGATGTGGTTCAAGAATTTTAGAGCACTCTCCATACTCATGGTGACCATAACCCAACCCCATGTATTTTGGCCTTTCCTCAACCAAAATAATATTGGTAATTATTTGACCATTTATGTCAAGTCGTCCATCTTTGTAACCCATCTTAGAGAGCAACCACATACCTATGCCCCGGGTATGTTGCTCAAGTGCTGCAAAGGTATTACTTTGTACATGTATAGAAGAAGTAGTACTAGAAATATGAATAACCTATTTAAGCTTACCATTCACATTCTCACGCTCTGATGATGGTGATGAAGGCAAAATTTTAGATGATTCAAACCATCCACTTTCATTCACTTGCATGTAGTGTGTGTTTTGAAGAAGTTTGCAAAAATCACATGCAACATTATCATTTGCACCATGACCACATACTTTCTTACCTTTAGAGGTTTCCTTCACTGGTACAGGAGTAGAGCTTTCTGCAGTTTTCTCACCAAGCACTTGTTGTACTACAAAACACATATTCATCTTCTCCTCTTCAAAATTTTCCAACAATATTGTGAACTCCATGATCTCCATTTGAAGAGCCAAAATTTTATCCTCTAGCTCCTGGAGTTTCTTTTCACTTCCCATCCTTTCCAAGATCTTGGGCTCATTGCCTCCACTATGTCTTTCAAAAGTTTCTTCCTTTTTTGGATAACTTTCTCCTATTGAAGGTATAGAGCGTTCAACTTGAAGTTGTGAGTTCCTCTCTTCATAGAGGACATTCACCGTCCCTCACAAGTCCAAGAAATCCTTTCTGAAGCTTTCATCTTTTGTTAGTCTTGTAGAATCCCCTCCTAGAGACATGCTTACTGAAGCCTCAGGAATCTTCTGAGGTGGATATTGTGACAAATATAGCCTCCTTCTCCTTGTTCCAACTTGGGAATATACACCAACATGTTTTCCTTCTCCTCTTCAGAGTTTCAACATTGTAAGCATTTTCACCTTGCAAATAGTCAAACCCTCTTTGTACAAAGCAACACAAACTAATAATAAACCTGTAACTCCGATACCAACTAATATGAATGGAGAAGAATTATTAAATTCTCTCCTAAGTTCCCCTTAATAATATACACATGCTTTCTTCTTGTGTCCATAATATTTTTACCGAACAACAACTTATTCCAAGAGTTTCTTTCAATTGTCTTTCTTACAACAATTCCATGAACAAGTGTCAAAATATGAAATCACCAAACATTGAATGGAAATATGCATCAAACAACAATAATCAATCCATTTGTGAAGGAGTTCACCCCTTGTAGGCTACATATACTTCAAAAAACTCTGAAGGCATGATTTGTCTTCATTATGCTCAAAGTTTCAACATGAAGAGTACATCAAAGCAGTGAACTGAAATGGAAAGTTTCTCCTGCAAAGAAACAACTCGTAAAAATTTTCTTTTACCACACACTTGTTTACCTACAATCAAGCATGAAACTATAAGAAAATCATGGGCATCTTGCATCAATATCCCTTACTCCAATTTTTAAGAGCATCAACACGTACTGAAACAATGCAATTACATAAAACGTTTTTTTCTCTAAAACACATAAAGAGAAAAAAATGAGAAATAGCTACAGAACTGTTGCTAAGGCTGCTACTACAAACATATGGAGGCTGGAAGACCCTAGCAAGATCATCTCCATCTCAAAATCCTCCAAGAACTGGTTCAACATGCTGGTTTTCCATAGCACCCATAGGCTTCACTTTGCTAGAAACACATTCAGAAGTGCTCAAATGGTCCTAAAACGTGTTCCAATGAACTCAGAATGGCCAGGAATGGCTATATAGTCTCCTCTTTCTCTTCAATTTGTCTCCAGGTGAAGAAGATATGGCATAGTCCTCTAGTGGCCCTAGGCATCCTTAAACTTCAAGCTAGAAAAATCCCATCTAGAAGTGCTCCATTACTTTTGAAACTTGCACCATTGAGTCTTGAATACCAAAAAATGGTCATCTATCCTCTTTCTACTCCTAAATTGGTTGAAGCCTTCCTTAGGTATGACTTCTGCCAGTTTCACCTACAAAAACTCCACTAAATCTAGCAAACTACACTTAGTTGGAGTTAAATTGGCAGTCTTCCACTGAAATAGGGGTCCGCTATGTGAATCCACCATTAAGGTTAAGTGGAAGTTTAAGTGCTAAACCTGTTCTTAACTTAATCTGCACTTGAAAACTAGATTAGGAACATTTTCAATTAGGTTAACATTAATTAAGCGTGGTTATGGTTTAAATTCCACATTAAAATTGGAACTCTGCCAATGGTTCACCACTTTTGTCTATCCATCATACTATGGATGATCAATTGATTTGAAGCTTAACCTGGTTCTATGTTTCTTCCACAAAGTTCTTCAAAAGTTCCCTATAAACCTATTTTCCTCGTCTGAGATTATTCTCTTTCGAAAACCATGTAGTTGAGCAATATCATTGAAAAAAGAAAATAGCCACATGTGTAGCATCACTAGTTTTGTAACATGCGATAAAATGAGCCATATTTTTAAATCTATACACAACTGCAAGTATTGGGTCATTACCTCATTGGTTCTTTCGTAAACCCAAAACAAAATCCACACTCACCGAGTCCCATGGTCTATTGAGAATGGTTAAAGGATCATATTGCCCAGCATTTTGAATCCTTCATTTTGCATGTTGACACACCCTACACCTACTCACATACTTCTACATATTCACTCTCATATTTGGCAAAAAATAAAAATGGTTTAGCTATCCAAGGCTCTTATCGACACCAAAATTTCCTACCAATCATCCGTTGTGATTTCCTGTATCAATTTCTCTCTCATAGAACTGTTGGGAATACGCATTCAGTTTTTTTTAATAAAAACCATCTTGCAACATGAACCATTTCTGAGGGATGCTATATTTTTTTTGCAATATTCTTGCAGTCATCAAAAGCTTCTTGAAAATCAAAATCAAATTCATAAAAATCCTTTAAATAGTCAAAGCCTAAAACTTGCACTTGAATCTGTTGCATTATCAAACTTCTCCTAATTAAAGAATCGACTACCTTGTTTTCTTATCCACTTATATGCATTAGAAAAAAGGTGAATTTTTTTATAATTTCAACCCACTTGGAATGCTTATGATTCAACCCATGTTTCTACTTTATATAGTATAATGCAGAATTATCAAATAATAGAAAAAAATCGTTGGGCATTAGATAGTGCCTTGAATGCCTCAAAGCTTGAATCACATCATATAACCCTTTGTCATAATATGAGTATTTTTGCTTCAATGCACTTAAATTATCGTTGAAATATGCAATAGGTTTATTTTCTTCACTCAGTACAACCCCAATAGTTGTCCCACTAGCATCACATCTTACATGGAAATGTTGATAGGATTCGGGAAAATTCAACAGTGGTTTCTCAGTGATCTTCTCCCTCAATAGATGTAAAATTTTCTCTATTGAACTTTTCCAACCAAATGGTTGTTTTTCCTTCTTGGTTATATCTATAATAGGTGAAAAAATAGTAGTGAATTTGTTTATAAACTTCCGATAGAAGCTAGTTAAGACATGAAAGCTTCTAACATTGAGAATTCTTTTGGGTGAAGGCCAATTCACAATGGCCTCTATTTTCTTCAGAAAGTTTTTTATTCCATCTTTTGAAATGAAAAAATATAAGTGTATTAACTTCAGTTTCATAAAATTAAATTTCTCCAGGCTAATTAATAAATTTACTTGTTGCAATCTCTCTAGAACATATCTCACATGTCTAAGGCGCTTTTCTTTAGTTTGATTAAAAATTAGGATATCATATAAGTAAAAAATAAAAAATTACCAATGAATTCCTTCAAGAATTTGTTCATCAACCACGTGAATGTACTGGGTGAATTTTTCAGTCCAAATGGCATGACTAGCCATTCGTGCAATCCATCTTTGGTCTTGAAATTTTTCTTCCACTCATTCCATTCTTTTATCTGGATTTGATGGTAACCACTTTTCATATCAATCTTTGGAAAGTAAGTTGATCCACTCAAACAATCCATCATATAGTCCATATGTGGAAATGGAAATTTGTAACTAATCGTGATCTTGTTGATTGCTCTGGAATATGTACACATCCTCCACTCTCCACCCTTATTTGGACTTAGTAATACATGCACCATACATGGACTCAAGCTCTCTCTTATCAAATTTTTATCTAACATCTCTTGAATTTGTTTCCGTATTTCTCTATTTTCCTTGGGTGTCATTCGATATGCAGACTTATTTGCAAGGATTTATCCTGATATCAAATATATGTGATGGAAAATGACTCTTTTGGGTGGAAAATCGCTTGGAAAATTATCTACTACAATATCATTAAATTCATGAAACATTTCCTAAGTTTCAATAACTAAATCTGTAATTTCAGTGTGCAGATTTATTAGGTTTTGTTTTCATATTAGGACATATTTGACCTCCTCTTTATCCATTTGTTGCAGGAATTATTTAACACTTAAAAAATAGTGCATTTGGGTTTCTTGTTTTAGTTGTGATTTATTCCTTCAATGTTACAAGAGTATGTTTAATTACATCCTTTTAGAACTTATAGAAATTGCTCTCCATCATGTATTAGTTTCTCGTCGAACTGCAATAATCGACCCAAAATGATGTGGTAGACATCCCTTGACATTATCTCACATATTACCTTATCTTTATATTTGTCTACATAGAACTAAACTTCACTTTTCTCATTCACAAAAAATTGGTTTCCCTTTTTCACACACGATACCTTGTATGTTATTGGATGTTTAATCATTTTCAATCCCATTTTTTCCACCATTTCTAAGGAAATGAGATTACTAGTGCCTTCTCTTCCAGTCACTACCTGCAACACTTCCATTTTTATTTGAAAATAGTCTTAAAGAAGGACCTTATTTCTGTTGTTTCAATAGTTTATTTAGTTTGCTTCAACAAGGACTTATTCATCATCAACACCTATCTACTTTCTAGCATTTTTTCTTCTTCGGGTGCTTACGCTTCTGCTCCTTCTAGATGAACTATGTGTGCAACATGTTGTCCCGTACTCCCATTCTCTAGACACTCAAAATATCTATGACCTATTTTGAGACATTTCTAACACCAGTAAACATTCTTCTGCCTCTTCCTATACCTCTCTAGTAAGGTATTCCTCCTTTGATTCCACCTTCTTTCTCCAGTTTCCCTTGTTTTTTTTAGCTACCTGCATCCTTCTTTTGAGCTAGAAGCTTTCCTCTTGCAGTTGATTGTAATTTTCCTTTGGAAAAACCACACCCTATACTTGAGTTCTACTTTCTTGTTATCTTTTCTTTTTCCTTCGAGGCATGCTGGTATGCTTCTTCCATGGCCCTTGAATAAACCATATTTATTTCATCCTGAATATCCATTATTAAGCCATTAATATACCTTGTTGTATTTTCCATGGTATATTCCACATAATATGCTCTCAAGTTAATTGCTTAAAATTCTTCAGTATATTATTTTTCCATCAGTGACCTTCACTTGAGGTTTTTCATATTCTTATACAGAGTTAAATAGTAATATTTTTGGTAATAATTTCACAAATTTTGGTCAACGGCTTATTTTTCTTTATCCTTTTAGCCTGCAAATTGTCCCACCATAGTGTAACATGAACTTTAAACCTTGTTACTCCAAACTTCACCCATTTTTCATCATCCATCTCTTCATTTTCAAAATACTTGTCTGACTCATTGATCCATTCAAACAAATTTTCAGCTGATAGGCTGCCATCATAGGTAGATAATTTTGGCTTTGGTCTTAAAATTGAGCCTAACAATGATCTCAGTAATTTGACTTGTAGAGGTTCCTTAGAAGGTGCTTCTACTTCTTCCTCAATTTCTTCTTTAGGTTTACTAATATATCCAATCTTAGGATCTCGTTGTCTTCCTATCTCCATGGCCTCTAACTAAGCTTGTAGTCTCCTTCTCTCTTCTCTGAGCTTTGCATTACCCACGGGTCTTCCTCCTTGACTTTCTTTGCTTCTTTCGCACATAATAATATACATTATAGATAGTAACAACTACAAAAAGGTTTGATTTGATGCCACAAATTGGTGCAATGGGCAAGAGAAAAGGAGATTTACACCAACACACAATCCTGTAATATTCCCTACCAAGTTGCTACTGAATGATTTAGCAATGAACTATCCAAAATTTGGTTCAACAATTGCTAGGAAAATGAGTAAACTCTTTCATTTTCAAATCATTTGGCAATCTCCATTCCAAAACATCAATGCCCTACATTACCAAATGGTTTTGAGGCATCCTCTTCCAAAACCTCAATGCCCTACACTATCAAATGGTTTGGTAGCGTCCTTTTCCAAAACCTCAATTTCCTATGTTGTCAAATGGTTTCGCAACATCCTTATACAAAACCTTAATTCCCTACGTTTTCAAATGTTTTGGTAGCATCCTTTTCAAAACATGGTACCTTGTTTTTGATTAATAGCGTCCCAATTCTCTGGAAATAAAAAGCAACCACACATTCATTACGCCAGAACACACTGTACATTCCTCTACAAGGTTTTAATTCAATACAAAAAATATATAAAAATCAAATGGACTATCACACAGAACGAATAAAGCAACGAGGGCTCAATTTCTTAATATGAATTTATTCACAAGTTAGAATCTTTTTAAAATGACCAGTATCAAAATTATCAAGTGTGTAGGAATAAACTATTAATTAGTAATGATTCAGATTAGGAATAAATTTGCAAGGTTCGATTCAACCTCATGCCATTTAACAATCACACAACTTTCAATATATTCCATTGTTCATTTACACTATTCACACATATTTGATGGTATAAGTGTGTTCACAAACTTTAGAACTATAGTTACACCCCTAGAGAGGAGAATGAGAGTTCCTCCTTCCTTTCTTTATTCCCGAAAAATAAAAAATTGACTATGACAACCAAGTGTCATGAAAATGTGAATCATTTCACCTTCTCAAAAAAATAAGGGAAATGGAAAACTATATTTACAACAGAAATTAACTTTCAAGATGAGTAAATTCTCCAACTAATTTCAAAAAAATCAAAGATTACTTCTAATTGAAATATTTACAAATTGTTAACAAATTTTTTTGTCATCATTACCATGTGACCATCCCATCATATTGGTAGGCTCTTGTCTGGACTATCCATACCTTGTGCACGGAATATGCACTTGCATCGCCAGATAAAACCAATAACAAAGGTTTAGTGCATTCTGGTGATCTCATAAACTTTATTGATAAGACTAATATTATATATTTTAATATCAACAATCTAGAAGAAACAGCCCCATTTGTTAAAGGAAAATTATTTCACACAATAGTACCATCACACCAGCTTCACCACGTTAGTGCAAACTTCACTACCTCACCACAACACCAAGTCAACACAATGAAGTCCGAAGGGACAATCGATTGCACACATGAAGGCGATTTTTTTTAATAGATGTAACCAAATAGAAATTTTGTATAAATATTGATGCACAAAAAGAATCAGAACATCCACTCTCTATTTTTATTTTTGTTTGTTTAATTTAGAAACCATAGCTATATTTTTCTCCGTGCTCTGTTTGTAAAACTGGTATCAAAGGTTTATCCCTATGATCTATGATCACGTGAGCTTCATATAAGTCATCCCAGAGGAGAGAGTCGTGCTCTATAATATATTTGGGTCTCATGGAATGTTTTTCATACCAAGGTGTTCAAGGAAATCATATTGTGTACTGAGGTGAATTTAACCACTCCAGAATATCAATTTGCGTCACCTTTACTTTATTCTTATGTTGGGAATCAAAATCTTATCAATTCTACCTCTCCTTTTCATTGCTAACAAGAGCGTAAAAGTCTTGATATGTTCTAACTGATTCTTATAATATAGATTGAACCAAGCTACTGTGAATTGGGGGAACTAAATATTTTAGTTTTATGTGAGAAATGGTTTTGAATATTAGTATTCATCAGTCACAAGTTCCTATTTTGACTAATAAAAAAGATCATTTTTTGTGTATTAGAATGATAATGATATCGTGTTCTCATGATATTTGGGGATACGTTACTAATTAGTATCCAGAGCCTATTGTTGAGCAGGTAAATCCCCTTTGTGGACAGGGGATATCCCTCTATCCTTGGAGTGGGTTTAGCGACAAGGGAGCAAGTTGAACTTTCGAACTCCTAGCTAATGAATGAGAAAGAGTTAGGATAGACGTCCTACCTTGGTCCAATGCTTTTATTGTCATTTGCAACAACGATCCACTTATATTTGTCTTCACACGTCGCGGTATTTTAATGGCAATATCCAGGTACCTGTACAAAGATCAAGTGAATGATGACAACATACGAAAACATATTTTCATTCATAGCTATTTGATAGGTCAAGGAGAATCAAAACATTTTGCATATTATCAAACAAAAAATTGGAACCAAAAAACCAGTCTTCTATTAAAGATAGAGAGAAGAAGTTTACAACCAAAAAGCCTTGACGTTGCAGCCTCCTTCAATGGGTCCATTGAAACACATCTCAAGCATTCATAAGGCATCGGACTTGGCAAGGCAATGGGCATAAACTCTCTCTCAACAATGGATTCCTCTCTGCTCTATTCTCACAGCAGCTATAGTAAGGAATGTTCAGCTAGCTTAAAAAATGTGCGAAGGATGTATTTATAGGAGAGGAGGAGGTGGTTTGGGATCCCTCATAAGGTGGAAGGAAGACCTTATCCTTTGGGTAGTTTCTCAAATGTCGGAAACAAGAAGCCAAAGAAAGGACTTCGGTGTTATTCAGTCGAACAAACCATGATGAATATGCTCATGAAGTGGTTGGGCATGGAAACTTTGTTTCTATTTTAAAAACTTTCAAAAATTATCTTGGTGCGGGCAGTCCACTGAGATAGAGCACCAATGGGCGTGAGGCCCAGTGCTAATTTCTCTATGGGCATGAGGCCATAACTGCTTACTAGCGTCGACCTTAAATAATGTGTTTTTGAGAGTCTGCTCTAGGAATATTCAACAGAGAAAATGTTCTTCACATGACAAGCGATGCAATGACACTTTTTGAAAGGTATGACAATACACAGAAGTTACTGAAATGGTCCTCCAATATTCGAGATGGGGATTAAAAGGATGGTGACAAAATATTGTGTGACAAATGCCCCCTAAAGCATGAGGTTCTCAAGAGAGATAGGATTTTAATGCTTTACGAGAGCATGTTCAAACCAAACACCATCACCAGAATACCTGCAAGTACAAATACAACTAATATCTCTGATACATGAACATGTGGCATGGGCACAACCATCCATAATAGAGTATAGATAAAAAACAAGATCCGAGGTATGGACACAACCATTCAACAAGAAGGATCAAGGAATAGACTCAGGTATGGTTGCAACCATCCAATCAATTTAGTCATGCATATAGCCATGATAAACCAAATTGTCTCACAACCTGGATTTTATCAGACAAAACCTAGGGTCCTGTGCTCCATCTCGACCCGAATCGGTTACACAAAAAATTTTCACTGTCCCTGTACTCCTCGTTCCTTGATCCTGGAGGACCCATATAGTGACCCTTGTGTACTTTCCAAGCATGGAATACATACCACTAAACCACACTTTATCTGCCAACTCATCTCCCTTAAAACGTTTCTAGAAGATCCCTATAAAAAACTAGTTTTCAAGGTTGACGCTTTGTCCCAGTGTTTGACCTGCGCTGATAGCAGAGGTTTGCACTTGGACCCACGTCAATCCTCTTTTGGAAAGTTTCTAAAAATAGAAAATAAGTTTCCACGACTAGAAGCTTCGTGAGGTAGTAAGCTGGAAGTTTGTTTTGAGGATATCACTGAGGAATTCCCATTTGGGCTTCTTGTTACCATAAAATAGGAACTACTCCAAATGATAAAATATTTTCCCATTATTTGAGGGCCCATATCCTCCCCCACTGTTATATAAGGAGACATCCTTCACCTCTGCTGCCTTAGTTAACTATAGAGGAGAAGAAATTATAGCTTTGGGAGAATAGTGCAGAGTGTGATTGTTTTTTTGTGTTAAGAACATTGTGAGATCTTAGACCTTTGTGTAAGAGGGTTTCACAAACATGCTTGGATATAGACCTGCTGAAGTAAAGTCTCAACATCAAGGCCTGGTTGTAAACTCTCGTTGTCTTTATCATAATAAAATGCAACTAATTTTTATCTTCCACTCTTGTTTACATTTATAATGAGATTTCTATCACTCCTTGATCAGTTAGATAGGTTGTAATTGTTTTATGTTTTTCGTGATTTTATGCTTGAAATGGTGTCTTGATTGTCTGTACAGGTAATCAGACATTGGTAGCAGCGTGTATCAAGCTTGAGGAGAGCGTCGCGTCCAGAAATTTTAATAGAAGACGACAACATAGCATCAGAACAAGGTAGGTCATATTCCTTGCTCTGAATTTCATTTACAATATAGGAAGGTAAATGTTAGGATGTTCCTATAGCTGCTAGACACACCCTAGGGCTAGAGGGATCACCTCTGTTTGCAGCGGAGATTTACCTGCACAACAAATTGGCAACTCCACTGGGGAGTTTCCTTTGAGTTTTTCACTCTTTGAGGTCTTATTCATTCGATGAGTTTAGTCGAACAACCATTTCCTTTTTGGTTCCTATGTTTTTCATCAATTACAATCTTTTAGTTTTTGCTTGAAGTGGTGAGTCTAGTCTTGGTTAGGATAAATTATTTGTTTTTTTTTTTTTTTAGGAATTGGGGCTTTTATTTGTCTGACAGCCATGCCGATTGGTGGTAGTTGTCATTTATAAAGCCACTCCATCGGGCTATTGGTGGTAGTTTCAGCCCCTAAAGTTGTGCCAATTCCACTGTGTGTAAAAAATTAAGGTTTTTTCCTAAGTCTTTTACTAGTGTGTCTTTCCCTTCTGGTCCATTTCTCTGTATGATTTACATGTTCTCCCCTTCACTCAAGCTTCTTTGATTGGCTCATTGGCTTGGTTTTTGGTTGGTTTTTTTATCCTTTCTGTTGGGACGTGCATCCTACATCCTAGGTTTTTTTAGGATTGTGCATCAATTTCCTGGTTGCATACTTCACAGGACATCGCCCTACTAATTAAGTCAGTATCCTTGCTTGGTGAGCTATCTCTAGTTGATTGTATTTTTCTTTTTGGTTGATTGAGTGTTCAAGTCTCAAGTGTCTGTCCGAGTTCATTTGGTCTGCTTGTTCACTTGAGAGCATAGATTACATTGCTCAGTGGTCAGTTGAAAAGTCTTCTTTCTATGATTGCTTGATGTAAAAGGGAATGAATGCCTTGTTTTGAGCCTACGATTTGAAAGTCCTCTTTGTGCTTGAACCCATATGTCTTGTAGCCTTTTGAGGAATTTCATTACAAAGTGTTCAAAAAAACAATTGTATTCTCAGTGTTTACTTGAATCCATTTTGTATTCATCCTTCCATTAAGGAAATTTTTGTTCATTTAGTTTTCATCTCAAAGTTTGCTTTTCATTAAAATGAATTAAATCGAGTTGCATTGAAAATTCATGTTTGACATTTATCATTAAACTTATATTTATTTGTTTAATGATTGAAAACTAAAATTTGCATTGAATGCATTTTCTTTCATTAAAAGAATGCATTAAGTAGATTCTCATTTTATCGAAAAATTCATTGAGTGCATTCTTATTCATTCAAAAGAAAAAGGAAATTGTGCACAGATTACAATTGCATAGTTTTCAAAAAGATAAATTTGCATAGATTACATTGCATAATTCACATCGTTGAATGTTTTAAATTACTTTTGGATAGTGAAATTCATCTAGTTAGGAAAAAGTTTCATTTGCAGTATTACTATTTGTTGCATCATTTTTTGAGACTTTTCCCTTAACTAGATAAAATTCATCAAAATGAATGGTTTTTTTCTCATTTAGCTGCATTTTAAAATATTTAGATAACATTCAGTAGGGCATTGAAACCGAGACATAATTCAAGATAAACTGTTACAATTTATTCAATCAATCTAAGGAAGCATTGAAACTTAATGCACACACTTAGAGGTATAGGCTAGTGACGTGTTTTGGCATCGTTAAACCTAGCAGTTGTCGCTCACCAATTGGCATTAGAAAGTGCTAGTGTGGACTTGTGCTCCCCGTATCATCATGTATATAAAAGGAGACCCCTATAGGTTCCAATCCTTCATCCATATGAAGTCGAGTCTGCTGCCGTATAATTGTGATATACCGAACGCAACATTCAAGGAGATTGGCTGTCGTATGTCAAATCCTTGGTCATTTCTCTTTCATTTGATCACCAAGTTCTATATTGTAGTTCATGATTACCTGGTAACCATTTATGCTTAGAATACCCTGAGTAGTCATTTTTGATATTTTTGTGACTCCTTAAGACTTGAAAATATCATTGAGCACTTGTCCTTTCGATCTCGTTCAAACTGAAAGTGACTAGAGTCACCTTCTGTCCCTTTCTCGACTCTTAAAACATGAAAAGGAAAAGTTTTGTTTCAATGTCTTAAAATTGAATGCCCACGAGATATTCCTGGTTAAACTTATATTCCTTAGTGATTCTTTAGGTTTGATTCCAATGGTGACATTTTCAGAGTTCACTAACCAAGGAATCCCCTTAGATGGGAATCCTAGTCCTTTTCCTTCGTTTGGGAATGTTGGTGCCCCGCATATGGCAACGTTGTCCCTCCCGGGATTAACCATTCGTCTGTCGGTTTGGTTATTTTTGACCCCTGTGGTTTTGAACATCAAAACAATTTCTCAACCAAGTTCTCCTTTACCTGAACCATGTTAACCACATGTTGGTCCTAAGATTTACCCCTCACCTTCTTCGCCTATTTCTTCACCTTGTTCTCCCTCTTCACCTAGTGAAAGTCTAGATTCTAGTAACCAGGTGGCTAAGAATAAGAAGAAGAAGTCGAAGAATAAGAAGGAAAAACATCTAGGGGGAAGATCACCAACTATTACTACCTGTGTAGGTAATATCAAGAAACTTCCCACTTTGTCTCACAGAGTCAAATTCCCTTGCAAGCTATGTGAGGGTGACCACCTCCTTCATGATTTCCCTAGTATTCCCAAGGTGCTAGAAGTGTGGTCTGTTGGCTCAATTCGTCCTTCATCATCAACCTCTAGGCATCATGCTGATGATGAGCCTTCAACTAAATATAATGAGACTCGTAAGAAATGGGGTAAGATTAAATTTCCTTGTAAGTTGTGTCAAGGGAACCATTTCATTCACCTCTGTCCTTATATGGATGAAGCTTCTAAAGTATTGGACACCCTTTCATATTCTTAGTCCTGTCTTCTCATCAGTTACCAGAAGTTTTCTTCAATTCCTCCAATAGTTGATCAACCCATTGATCGAGATTCATCTCCAGTCAATTCCGCTCTCTCTGAAAGTCAGTCTCCTGAGTCCATTTCTGACCAATCATTGGTTGAGAAAAAGGATGACGTGGCTCCATCAATAGTTCATGAGGTATTTTCCATCAAGAGTGGATCTAATCCCAGTCAGGTTCTTTTTGTTTCCTCTGATTCCCCAAGATTGGAGGGCTATCTTGCCGTTTCCACGATCCAGGAGGGTGATCCTTTGATTCCTGTCACCATAGTCCCAGAAAGTGATCCTCCTGCTCTCATTCTTGGAGCCCATGAGGATGGTCTCTTCACTCCCATAATTTAAGGGGATAATCCTCTTATTCCTATGGCACCCCCTCCATGTAGTTTAGTTGCTTCCTTTGATTGGAGTCTTTTTACGGGATACCGTCTTCCTTCTTACGTGCCCTTTGAGATCACTGTACAAGCCTACAATATGGTCGCATTGGGTACAATTATATATGAGGGCACCTCAGTTAGTATTATTTCCTCAACTACATGGAAAGCTTTCAGTTCTCCGTAGCTTGTGCCTATTACTTAGAATCTGTTGGCTTTTAACAGAGGAACAGGTCAACCATTAGGGATCCTTTCGAAGTTTCCTATTACTTTGTGAGGGAAAGCCATCTATATAGAGGTGATGGTGGTCCAAGGCCCGTTGGATTTTATTTTACTCCTGGGGTGTGAGTATGCTTATGCCATGGGTGTGCTTCTCTCTTCCCTCTTTCGTGTGATCTGTTTTCCACATGAAGGTCATATCATGATCATTTATCAGCTTTCATTCTTTGGTCCTAATGTTCCACCTGGTATACCACCATCCCTTCCTGGTCCTTACCTACCAGTGATATCTTCCCCGCCACAGGTCAATTATGTGGCCACCTGTTCCATGTCTGCATCCACTAATAATTCAGTCATTGAGGTAGTAAACGATGTACTAGGGGCATTGGGTCCTAATTTCTGATATGTTTTTCTCCCATCATATGAGAAGCTCTTGGAAGCCATGACTTCTTATTTTTCATGATCAGCTCTTTGGAGCATAGTTCATTACCTTGTGTCAGGCTCCTTAAAAAATGAAACAAGCTCATCGGAGCATAGTTCGTTTTCTTGTGTCAAGCCCCTTAAAAAATGAAACAATCTTCTCATCGGAGCATAGTTCATTTTCTTATGTCAATCTCCTTAAAAAATGAAACAGGATCATTGGAGCATAGTTAATTTTCTTGTGTCAAGCTCCTTAAAGAATGAAATAAGCTTCTCGTTGGAGCATAGTTTGTTTTCTTGTGTGAATCTCCTGAAAAAATGAAATAAGATTCTATGAGGACAGCTCATTTACCTGTCAACCTCATTAAAAAATGAATTATGTCATGAGTATAGCTCTTTTACTATGTCAAACTCGTTAAAAAATAACCAGGTTCCCTTTTTAATTCTAGTCTTTTGAATAGATCTCCTAAAATACCAGTCGAGTCTTTCTCTTGATCTCGTAATTGAACCTTCATTCCATCCACCTGTCAGTAACTAGCAGTTTACTTCGGTGAATGTGTTGAAGATTGGGGGGCATGTACCTAAAATTGAGTCACCATGCTGGGGGCATGCAAACCTTTTCAAGCATAGTTTATATTTGACTCAAGCTTGTGTAAAAATGAAACCCATTTCAAGAATAGTTTGTTTCAGTTTCAAGCTTGTGTAAAAATGAAACCAATTTCAAGCAGAGTTTCCTAATTTCAAGCTTCTGTAAAAATGAAACCATTCTTATTTTACCTCTTGTGATTTCCATTTTATCAGCCTATTTTTCTAGATGAGCCTTGGTTTTCTCATTCCATTGTTACCATCTACTCACTTGATCATATGCTCTCACTTGATTGTTTTACCCATTCCTGAGGAACCGCTGCAATGAGTGGTCTTGTTAGCTAGCATCTTAACCTTTACCTGTTCTGAGCAATTCCGCCATCACTGAAACTATTCGCTACCCTTAATACCACTTGTTCCTCTAGGAGGAGTCAACTTTCAACTCTTTTCTGACTCTCAAAACATGAAAATATTGTCGAGCTATTGTTGTTTTTAACTCGCTAAAGGATGTGAAACGTCATCAAACCAATATATTTTTACCCCTTTTTCGGGCTGGGACAGATTATTTACGAAAGAGGAATACCTTAGCCAATCACGACTAAGAGGTTCTCCCAGATATTGTTTTCTACCTTTTCAGATCTGTGAGACTACCTATGAAAAGGGACCTACTGGAGTCTCCTTTTCCGCTTCTTTTCAAACTCTCTAAACATGAAAAGACCCCGAGTTTTTCCTTTTTCAGACTCGTTAAATCTAAATGGCATTCGAGTCATCATCATGATGTTTATGAGTTTCTCCTTCCTAGGGCTCGTAAAATGTACTAGGATGGATTTGTACGAAGGGAAAACTTATATGACAAGCATTTTCTATTCTCTTCCAGCTTGTGTAAAAATAAAGAGGTTCTCAACAAAAATGGTGGGGGGAAATGGAAGCTATTCGTCAGTTGTGTCAACAGTATGTCACTATTGAACATGACACTTATCTGTAGTGCATGTCGGGTTGGGATATCTTCACTCTGTCACTTCACCTTCATGGGTTTGGGAAATCCGTTTGCCTCTCATTTGATTACCAATTTTGTCAACATGACCTCTGATCCTATTTCAGTCAACTGATGCCAAATTCCAGACTCATGTCACCGATATGTTCAAGAAGAAATCCTTCTATAGTTTTTACATTCCCTAATCCTCTGTTTCAGTCTTGATTGACACTCATATCAAATTCTCTATTTCGTGTCGATGATGTGGGATTCATTATGGCCCTCCTTCGATGGATCACTTCCTGTTGACTTTATCTTATTATCCAAGAAGTCGATCTAGAGACTCCTATCTGGTACCCTAGAGCTTGCATGCCTCAATGGTAAGTTCCTCACATTCGACGACAGGTTCACATCATTGGCCTTCAATCAGGTGATTTCACAGGTGTTTGACTTCAGCTCACTGTTCACATTTCGTGGATTGTACTAGTAGTAACTTGAGAACCATTTTCATCACTTGTGGTTTCTCTCATGCCTGTTAACAGTTTACATCATTGACTGGTAATCAGGTGATTTTCCTGCATGTTCGACTTCAGCTCATTTACTCACATGATTGAAATTGTACTTGATCAGGTCGTGATAGAGTGCAAGACCTTGGATTTTATTCTGTAGAGTCCAGGTTGCAAGGTGATATGATTTTTCCATGATTAGATACATGTTTATTTAAAATGGATGGCTACGACCATACCATGAGTCTATATGTGATCTTTCTCAGATGAATGGTTGTGACCATACTGTGGTCTCTTTTACGGATGGCTCTGTCCATACCTTGATTCATGTATTTTCACCATAGATTTCAGTTATATATATGTATTTGTTCTTGATTTGTAGGTCTCTTGATGGCAGCGTATGGTTCCTTACACGTATTCGTAAAGAATTTCACCCCTCACTCATGTTCGGACTTCATACCTTAGGGGGCATCTGTTACACAGAAATTTATCATTGTCCCTGTACTCCCCTCTCCTTGATCTTGGTGGACCCATAGAGTGACCCTTGTGTACTTTTCAAGCATGGAATACATACCCCTGAACCACACTTTGTCTGCCAATTCATCTCCCTTTACAACTTTTTTGGAAGATGCCTATAAAACCTAGTGTTCAAGATTGGCACTTTGTCTCAGTGTCTGACCCACGTTGATAGTAGAGATTTTTACTAGGACCCACGCCGATCGGAGCTCTGTCTTAATGTTGGACCTATGTGAATCCTCTTTTGAAAAGTTTTTAAAAATAGAAATGAAATTTCCACGACTAGAGGCTTCGCGAGGCGGCGAGCTGGAAGTTTGTTTTGAGGATATGGCTGAGGAATTCCCATTTGGGCTTCATGCTACCATAAAATAGGAACTAATCCAAAGGATAAGATATTTTCCCACTATTTGAGGGCCCATATCCTCCTCATCCAATGTTATATAAGGAGACGTCCTTCACTTCTACTGCCTTAGTTAACTAGAGAGGAGAAGAAATTATACCTTTGGGAGAATAGTACAGAGTGTGATTGTTTTTGTGTGTTAAGAACATAGTGAGATCTTATACCTTTGTGTATGAGGGTGTCGCAAACGTGCTTGGATACAGACCTATCAAAGGAGAGCGTCAACATCAAGGCTTGGTTGTAAACTCCCCATGTCATTATCATAGTAAAATGAAACTGATGTTTATCTTCCACTTTTGTTTACATTTATAATGAGATTTATAGCGTTCCTTGATCAGTTAGATAGGTTGCAATTTTTTTATTATTTTCATGATTTTACGCTTGTCGTGGTGTCTTGATTTTCTATATAGGTAATCAGACATTGGTAGCAGCGTGTATCGAGCTTGAGGAGAGGGACACATCAAGAAACTTCGAAGAAATATGACATCATAGCATCAGAACAAGGTAGGTCATATTCCTTGCTCTGAATTTCATTTACAATATAGGAAGGTCAATGTTAGTATGTTCCTATAGTTTCTATACCCACCCTAGGGCTAGAGGGATTGCCTCTATCCGCAGAGGGGATTTACCTACACAGCACCTACTGATCAGGAAATACATATTATTCTAACAAATGTTGAGCGAATGTTGTTAAGGGAGAACAACAATAAGGATAACAAAGCTCTTGGCCTTACTCAAAAAATCTTAGAAAATGTGACATTTCCGAAGGTTTAAAGCCCAAAATCTTCAAATAAGGCTTGGGACACTCTTGAAACTTGTTATCATGGTGTATCCATAGTTAATAATGTAAAGTTACAAAAAATGAGAGGAAATTTTGAGAATGTAAATTTGAAAGATAGTGAAATAAAGGATAATTTTATGACTTAGGTCATGAATATTTTTAACTAACTAAGAAAAGTGGAGAATACATCTCAACCAAGGGGGTGATTGAGAAATTCCTCCAAAATTTTCTGAATAAATTTGAATTTGTGGTTGTATCCATATAAGAGTTTAAAGGTACTAGCCAAATGAAAATTGATGAGTCAATTTCTTCCTTGATTGCACATGAATATAGGATTACTAGATATGATGATAACGCACTAGAGAACGCCTTCATAAGTCAACTAAAATTTACTAAATGAAGAGGTAGAGGAAGGTCAAGTAATAGAGGAAGAGACAACATAGTATATAATCAAAGATGTAATCAAGATAATTATGAGCACAAGGATAAATATCAATAACACACTTCTAATTTAAGGGGGAGTAACAACAGATCGTAGCATAAGGAAATGAAAGGTACAATAATTCTAAGTTTCAATATTATTAATGCAAAAAACATGGTCATTTTGGTAACAAGTGTTGGAAGAAGAAGATAGATGTTAGTAATCAATCTACACACTTCTAAGAAGAGCTTGAAAATAATAAAAATCCATTTTTTTTTATTTCTAACATGAGTCAATAATGTTAATATGATATATGGTTTTTGGGAAACAACTATAACAATCATAATATTGGAAACATATATTTTTCCATGAGTCTAGAAACTAGTATTCAGTCTCAGGTTAATTTTTGGAAACGATAATAGGGTATGCATTAAAATTCAATGGGTGATTGTTGTTTATACTAGAAATGGTGAAATAAGAAAAATTGATGATGTGTTTTATCTAGCTAGCTTAAAATGAAATTTTTTCGGTGTTGAAGAAATTATAGAGAAAAGGTACAAAGTGTTATTGAAGAATAAAGTATATACAATCATTGATAAATATACAAGTAAGAAAATGGTAGAAAGAGTGGAGATGACAAAGAATAGGATGTTTCTGCTTCTAATATCTTCCTCGAATTCTTATAAAACTAAGAATTTGAATAAATCATCGTTATGGCATTGAAGATATGGTCATTTGTAGTTTGGTGGACTAGACTTGTTGTAGAAGAAACAAATCGTTAAAGGGTTACCCAGTATTCAAAAGCCAACAAGCTCTTGTGAGAATTGTAAACTTGCAATGTATCATAGAGATAAATTTTTATACAAAGTTTGATATATGGAGACAAAATACACTACAAATTGTACGAATATATTTTTTTGACTCGATGCAAACACCTTCATTGGATGGTAATGTTTACTTTTTAACTTTTATTGGTGACTAGAGTTGAAAAAATTGGGTTTATCTTCTAAAACAAAAATATGAATTTTTTACCATATTTAATAGGTTTAAATTTGTGGTTGAAAATGAAACTGATAAATTTATTAAAATTTTAAGATCAAATAGACATGGCTAATATATGTTAAATTAATTCATTGTGGTTTTTAGTCTCATAGAATCAAGAGATATTTTACTGCTTGTAATACTCCACAAAAAAATGGTGTGTGTGAAAGGAAAAATTGAGCCATTATGAATATGGCTTGAAGTATGTTGAAGGAAAAGAATATACGAAATGAATATTAGGGAGAAGTAGTTACTTGTTCTCTTTATGGGTGAATGTATGAAGGTGGGTTACATTTTCGTGAGAAACGTGCCTGAAAATTTCACTCTCCCACAAGTTCAACCAAACTTTTCATAAGTTCACCCGAACTTTTTCGACCGTTAATCGAATTTATTTTACCATTTATGTTGATGACAATGGTAACTAGATTTTTGGCCAGCGGCAAAAAAATTGACGTTAAAATTTTGGCCAAATTTTGTTCATTTAAATATAGTGGCCCTCAGACCGCAAGAAGATTTCCAACATTTTTCTATTGCGTGACCATTGGGGAGGGCTTCTTTTGCATGACCATTGGTGGGGTTTTTTTTACTTTTTGACTTGTTTTTCTACGTTTAAACGCTAATTTCATTTTGTGTAGTGTTTGCAAGGCATCCACGGCGTGCTCCTCGTGGCCTTGTCATGTTCATCCTCATCTCGTCTTCTCTATGTCCTCTCCATGCCAGACATCATCTCCTCGTCTTGGTTCTAAGTATTTTTCGGATTTCCTAGAAATCATTATTTTAATTGTAGCTCATTGGTTGATGGTAAGTTGTGGTGCATATGAGTTTGTTTTAAATATTTATAGAAATATTTTCCTGATAGATTTATAGAAATTTATTCTAAAGTATCATATTTATTGTACTATTCATTATCAGCCAATAAAAGCACCATGTTGTCAAATTTATTTTCCAACAAATATTACAAAATAGAAGGTTTGTGCAATCTATGTGCTATACATTTTTTATTTCATATATCACCTCTTCGTCACTAAACAGACTTCCCAAACCATATATTTCTTCAAACTGGAAAAATATTACCAACTATGGAATCAACCGACCTTACCTTGTAACTGAACCTTTTGTGCCCATACCTTTTGACTTATCAAAGGAGGAAATGGAAGTGAAATTTGTGGATTAATGGATATGATAAATTAAGAAACCGAATATTTCAAATTCATCAATAGGCTTTTAAAAGCGATAAGAAAAATAAGAAAGTAAAACAATTTACCAGTTCATTATTTGCACAATAGGATAGGGAAACGAAACTCAATTGTCTACCGAGCTTTTTTGTTTCTGCTAAACAGGTGTGATATTTTGTGTTCGATCTCGCACATCAATTTCATGTTCAATTTCACGTTGAAACTTGTCTCTTTCTGAGGGCTAAGCCAATGGATTGCAATAGTGTCTTTGGGGATTAATTCAGTTTGAGTAATTCAATTCTTTAGTGCCTCTTTGAGTAATTCAATTCTTTAGTGTCCCATTATCAGGGTAGCATGACTCTACATTTATCATTTTCCACAACTCGTTGTGAACTATAATCCATGTAGTTTTTGCTCCTCCTTTTCTGCTTAATTGATGCGATAGGTTCATCTCATGTCATTGTATCTTGTCATAAGTTATACCGATGTTGTTTTCTATTTCCCAACACACAATTTTTGTTGATCAGCGGTTGTCATTGATGTCAACCCAAGCAGCACCAGGGGCTAACCCAATATTGCATGGGAATTTTTACCTACCAAATTAATATATTATGGGTCAATAATTATTTTTATGGTTTCTACTTGTCGAGATGTTTCCGTTGATATATGGCACGCTATGTAATTCTTCACGGTTTGAGAGATATTCATGTTTGAAGTTTGTACCCCCAGTTAGTGGGCTAAAACCCCATGGGGTTGGGGCATGGGTCATTGAAAATTCATAATTAATATTTATTATGCTTCTAAAATCCCTCCCACATTCAATTTTTGAAGCCCCTCTCAACCTAAGCATTTATATAAATTGTGATCCTCATTTCCTCCTTATGCAAGGGATTTCGCCATCTGAAACAGATCATCGTGGAATTTGTGCTCTAAATTTCTTTTCTACGAGGGTTAAAAAGCTGAAATGTCCATGAGGAGAAGCCAAAATCCTAAGGAAGCTACTGTAAACATTTCAGATCAAGGTGCACAATATTTTTGGAGATATGATCTGTGGAAGTCAGGGTTTTTGCAGGCCCTTGAAATTCATCTCAAAGAAGTGACCTTGGTAAAATCATCATAAATCTCTCTCTGGGTATCGGATTAGAATTATGTAAAAAGTGACATATATTTCACAAACTATAGTTTTCTCTCTATCAATTTTAGAGCCAAATGAAGAAACAGTGACACGTGGCACGCCATACAAATGCGCTCTGCTGAAACAATCCATAATTAGGGCATTGTAAGAGATTGGGTATAACTCTCTCTTGAAAAATGAAAATTGGTTCAGACCTGTGGCATTGGAAAGATGACTCAGAGGAATACTATAGGATGAAAAATTGGATATTGAGGATTTGAAATAACAGAGATACACCTGATTCAATATCGAGCTCCTAGAAGGCAAGAAACAACTAGATCATGTGTTTTCAAGGGTTGCAAAGGACCAGACTTTCTATGGAAGAAAATCAAAGCAAGGTGAAGCAGAGGGTAGCATGGCCAAAGAAGCAACCAAGGTGCATAACAACAGCAAGAATTTCATTCTATGAAGTCTTCAAGTGGGCAACACTACATACAATCATTGTAAAGGTATCATTGTACTATGTCATTGTAAATACATTATTGTTGAAATTGTACCAGTGTCTATCTGCTAAGGGTTGAAGAGGAAATTTTGGGAGGTCTAAGATCATCATTAGGTGGTTGTGTCAAATTTGGGGTTATGGTCTAGTATATATTCTTCTTCTACATCATTCTATATCATTGTAAAGTGGGCCATTTTCCCTGGTATGGGAGTCCATTCTTATTTTATTCTTCTATAGGGTGGTAGGGTGGTGCTATGGTGAGTTGTAGCTCTTTGGGTGTTGGGGCATCCGTTCAGTTGACTACTGAAGAATCTCAGGCACTGGAGCGTCCATCCAGTGGGAGATGGAGAAGAATGATTTTCTAGATTCTAGGAAGTTGGAGCTTTATTTTCAATTGGAGTTGAATATTAAATAATTATTAGAAAAGCATTAGGTGGTTTTTGTCCCGGAGTGGGTTTCCACCTTAAAAATTGTGTGCATTTGTGTTCCTCTTGTTTCCTACTATCATTGTACAAACACTGATAATAAAGAAGATTAAATAATGCTCTAATTGAAAGGAATACTGATTCACCCCCCCCCCCCCCCTCAGTATTTCCAGCAATTTTGACAGATGACAAGGCATAGTTCAGATGGTAGTAAGCCTAGTAGCCTTGAGAATTATGGTGATAACAATTTAGAAAATTAATCAGTTATGACAATTAAGGAAATGAGACACTAATTCAATCATGACATATTAGTGTAGGTCATGTGTTGTGATTTTATATTATCTTATTGTCTTCCTCCTCACCCAGGTTAAAATTTTGGATTATTTTAGACTATGATATGTTCATATTTTTAATATGATTATGTAATTTAATAACTCTAAACTATAACAAGTAGATGTGATTTGTGGACATAACAAGTACTAGATTAATATAATAAAAAAAATTCAAAAAAAAATATCACTGTTAAAAAAAAAAAAAACATATCATTCGCAACTATCTTCGAACCATATTATCAATACCAACTAGGTTCTGAAAGAGACTTTGTTGTAGCTAAGATCCAAGAAAAAATACCCTGTAACTCTAATTTCAAAGAGTGCATTCAACAAAGGCTTGCAATGAGCTTTGAAGAAAAAGATAAATTTGAGTTCTCTTATTCTCCACAGGGTCACATATCTGAAGCACTGATACTTTCCACAATTATGAAGTGTAATTTTCAACAGAGTAAGTGGATATGCAAGTAGTACCCACGTCCACATGAGACATGTCAAGAATGACTGTAAAAAATATTCTTCATAGGTTCAAAAAAGGTCTGCACTGAAATATCAGTTACACGAGTTCCCTGTTAGTTAAAAACATAAATTCCTCCACAGGTGGATAAACATGTCTCCAATTTACACAGGTTGACGGTGAATATTAAATAATATATTAAATAACCTTCCACCATAGGTCGAGAATAATGAGTCTTTATTTTTCATAGGTCCACTATATCTAAATAACATGTCATATGACATAGAAAACTCCAAAATTAGTGTATGATCTCTATGGTAGTATAGGAATATATACATGTAATTTAGTAATTTAGTTTTCAAGCCTCCCAAAAAATAACAAACAAAAATGTGGTAGGAATTAAAAATTATCTTGATGGTATTACACAAGGATAGTTTGTTTCATATTTATGTAATTTTATTCTAAATTCTAGAATATTTAAAAATTTTGATTTACAAGTGAAGTTAAATAAATAGTTAAATTTTTTTAATATTTATGAGATTCCTAAAATATTTTGAAATCTACTTAAAATTACCTTTACAAAAGAGTGTTTTTTTATGCCTTTGAAATCCTATTACTTCAACTAAGACGAGCAGGGAAGACATGCTATTCACCCTTTCATGAAGTGCAAGCACCTATAGAGTCTTACTGCCAAGTCATCCCACTAGCAGCCTCTAGTTACTAAATAGCTCATTGAAATCAAGGCATATCACACGGTTCCAATGTCATCATAGTAACATTCTCCCTATGCTTCCTAGTTTATAGCAACCATCATCTATCCATACTATATAGATCCATCATCTCACATGTATCATAAACATAAAGTCACCATGAGATGTTCAAACAAAAAATTGAAATCTATATAATTTAGAAACCAGATTAAACAACTATGAGATTATTATCATAATGCTTGGTACTTTTATGTAGTAGAAACCAATATTCATTATGGACTTATATATCCAATCAATTTCTACCTGCAATATGTCACCCCTGAAATAATTTTCGTTCAACCAAAAAAATGTGAGTATTCAAGAATATAAACCTTCATTGCCATATTTCCATAAGCTTTTGAAATGATATTAGAATTAGGAAATACGAATCATTCCATTATTTTAAGCCATAAACATATTAAATGCAATGAAGTTTCATTAACTATATATGCATTACTATAATAGAAAAGAACACAATGAATTCAAACATATGTGCTAATACTCATTTATACACAATCAAATTTTGACATCTGCATAGTATACTTCATGCACAATCATACTTCTTTCACATTCACCAAAATCACTCACTACACCCTTGCACAAAATTGAATACCATCCCATGTTGCATTCCATACTCATCCATCCTGATATATGTATCCTGGATAACTCTTTATCATCTTCACTTCCTATAAATTTTACACATCCTCCAAGCATCTAGACTTACATACAATATAATAATTACAATATATCCCATGTCATACCATCCTCCTTGACCAAATTCAAAATTCACTCAACTCTTCAACACATCTGGACACCTTCTTCAATCAACACACATGAGGAATTTACCCTCCCTTCATTGCTGAACAATCTCTAAAGATCCCTTCCTTTCACTACTAAACAATCCCTTAGGAAACTTTTCCTTCTCTTAACCAACACAACATGACATATTATCATATGAATGCATAAAAATTATTTTTTCAGAATCTGTAAATGTACTAGGATTCCTTCCCTTACCATACCCCTACCTGGGTATCAATTCACATATATGCATTCATATGTCATCACATACATATCAATTGATATATTGAAGCATAACTCAAGGAATTATTACGTAATTCCTTTAGGCTCACATGCTGTATTGGCATGAAAAATTCATCCCTGTATGATTTATATGAATATATATATAATGTTACATCATGAACAAATTCCCCTTTGAAATACGTGATCAATGGAAGATGGACATATGTTTTCCCAAATTTAAATATTTTTTTCTAAATTCCATTCCTACATCATTATATAACAACTTATAGTCTGTAGATTTCTTGACTATAATTTTTTTTTAATAATGCTATCATTTCATTGGTTGAAAATTTGATATCACATTGTAATGAAAATTCTACCAACGACTGAATCAATAATGTCACTTTACAGGGTCGATTGTTCTCGAAATTGACAAATTCGACTACCTACTAAATTGGTAGGCCTTCCCTCGATAGGTTCGATTGTGTTTGGAATTGACAAAGTCGAATAAGTACCCGAGTAATGAAGACTTAAAAAACAAAATCCACTAACAAACCAACAAATTTTGGTGCTTTGTTACGTTTTTTCATCCTCGTAGTCACCAAGTTGAGAATTATTCACTGCCATGCCAAGCCACAATGTTCTTCCGCTTTTAATTTTTGACAAAAAAAAATCAGAATTAATTGTGCAATTCGAAAAAAATACAATTAAAGTCTATTATTCTATTATTCAAAAGTTTTCATTTATATGTATGCATATTTGTTTTTGTTAAATTGTTATTATTTTTTTTAAATAGTTAAATTGTTTTGTTTTAATCAAACTCTGTTAAATTTTTAAATTACATGTTTAAAACCGAGAATTATCTTTTATTACTCTGCATAAATAATTCACCTACTATTGTTTAAAATTTTTACCATCAACAAGTGGAATTTTTCCCTTCTGTTTACAATTCCTAAATTTACACAATTGGCCTTTGCATTTTCATCTACTTATCATCCCTTTCAAAACTTTCTTTGGACTCTGAGAAACAATGGAAGTTGATATAGTTAATGTCCATTTCATAGAATGTAATATTTTCACGATATTCAATATAATTTTTTTCCTTGCAACCTTACTCTTCTACATTCCAGGTCTGCAAGACTTTTGGACCCTCCTCTTTGGTGACAACTCCATTTTGTTGGAAGCTTTGCTACCATCTCAGAAATGTAGGCACAAACCTATATTTTCATCAGTTGTGTCAATGGGTGACTGTAAAATTCCATCCTCTGCCTCTGGAAACGCATCACCTCCTCTTCCCAACAACATCATTGACATTTTTGACATCAATAGTGCGACTAGCTACATATGTATGACTATTTTGTGCATCATATGTCTTGTTCTTTTAAATACCTTCCATCGATTTAAACTTTAGTTTTGGATGCATCATTTCTTTGGAATGCTTCACTCCCAACTCTTTATTTCATTTCCTAAGCACAACAAAACATTACATATTAGCATTGTCATCATTTTCACACAATCTTTCCATTTTATGGTTTCAACTTTTTCATCATCATCTTTCCAATGGTTAAAAACCGTGTCTTTAGTGGATGGTGCATTTAAGAAGTGATCAATACTATTTTTCTCAAAATCTGAGTACAAAATATGTTCCACCAAACCTCATTTCTTACTTAATCAATCTGACCTCTAACAAACCCAATTCAAGTTTGGGAAGGAAGATATGAAAATTATCATAAACTATAGTCTTTGTTCCAAAAAGTATTTAAGACTATCATGATTAGGTTTTACCTTGAAGTGTCCTCCCATTAGGTAAGATCACCATTTATTTAGTGCATGTAGTATTGCCAGCATTTCCTTCTCATAAATAGCTTTCTGTAAATACTTTCTTTTGATTGGATAGCTTTCAAAAGCAATGGGTCTTCCTTCTTGAATTAAAACTGCACCAATTCCATTTCTTGACCAGTGCTAGGAACATTACCGCTTTAAGAAGCTCAAAGGACTTAGTTGCTTCAGGATTCCATGAAAATGTATCTTTCTTCAATAATGTTGTTAGAGGTGGTGCTATTCTCCCATAATTCTTAACAAATTTGCGATAATACCCTGTTAACCCAAGAAATCCTCGCAACTACTTTATGGTTGTGGGGACTTTCCATTCCTTAATGGCTTTAATTTTGTTAGGGTCTACCTTAACACCCTCGTGAGATACAATGTGACCCAGATATTCCACCTCTTGTACTCCAATGCAAAATTTGGAGGTTTTTTCATATAATTGTTTCTTTTCCAATAGTTTGAGAACCCTATCAGCCTGTTGAATAGGATCCTTCCAAGACCTGCTATAGATTAGTATATCATCAAAAAATACTCAGACAAATTTTGTAAGGAAGGGTTTGAAAATGGAATTCATCAACCCTTGAAATGTAGAAGGTGCATTGGGAAGGCCACAAGGCATGACAAAAAAATCACAATGACCCTCATGAGTTTGAAATGTTGTTTTTGGAATATCTTCAGTCTTCATTCTAATTTGATGATATCCTAAATGAAGATCAAACTTGGTAAAATAAATCGCTCCATGTAATTCATCCAATAATTCATCCATCACAGGAATGGGAAATTTAATTTAATGGTGAGCTTATTGAGCTCCCTATAATTCAGACACATGAAACATGATCCATCCTTCTTCTACACCAATACTACGAGAGCAGAGAAAGAACTTTGACTAGGTTGAATTATACCAACCTCTAACATCTATACAATTATACGTTCAATTTCTCTCTTTTATCTGTAAGACCTGACGTTTGGAGGAACACTTCCCGGAATCAAATGAATAACATGATCATGATCACAAATAGGTGCGAGTCCTTTGGGAGTTTCAAACACCTTGGAATGATTGTACAAAAATTTCTGGAGATCTGGAGAAATAGACGATTTTGATGTTGGAACTTCTATTGAGCATAATTGTGCAATTACGCCTTGTTGTTCTTTCTTCATAATCTTTGCCATAAAATTATAGCTTATTATGTTTCCCTTCTTCCCTGCGATGCCCCGTAATTCAACTTACGTCCCTTCCAAAAAAAAAATCAAGAAAAGTTGTTGAAAATTGAAAGCTATCGTCCCCAAATATTGTTACGATAGTAATCCTAGTATAACATCAACACCTCCCATTGGAATGGAAATCATTAGACTATTCAATACGTATTCCCCCATTGTTAGCTTGATATTATGGAATTTTATAGAGAAATTTATAGTTACTCAATTTTCAACCACCACTTGACATTCTGGTGTTTGGTATAGGAAGCAATTCAATTCCTTGGATACCTTACAATGAATAAAATTACGGGTATTACCCAAATCAATCAACACTATTACCTTTTTCTTCTTGATATGTCCTTCTATCTTGATAGTTTGAGGAGTGTTAATTCCTACAAATGCATTACATGATATGGTCAGACTCATTTCTTCTTTCTCTAGGGTTGGTTCTTTGTGTATATCCTCTTCTTTTGAAATTTCTTGTTCATTTTCTTCCTCCTCTTCACAATCTATGTAAAATAATTTCTTCTCAGCACACTTATGACCTTTAGTGTATTTTCTATCACAACTATAGCAAAGAACTTTTTCTCTTTTTTCTTCCATTTTTTGTGGTGTCAACCTTGTAGGTTGTGAAAGTGCAGGAGTAGCAACACTTCAATCTTTATAGATGTGTGTGGTAGGCTTCCTTGTCGCCATAGTTTTACATTCAATTTTTCTTGCCAACCTGACTACCTTCTCCAATGAATCAAGTTCCCAAAGGAGAGCCTCACGTTGGATGTTATCCTTTAAGGCACCTATGAAGACATCAAACTTGTGTTCCTATGGAATAGTAGTTACCCTTATATTCAATTTTTGGAAGTCCTCAATGTGCTCCACCACCAAACCCTTTTGTTTGAGATTTGTCAATTGGCTAAAGAAATTGTTGCACTTTGTATCCTCATAATGTGCTATCATTTATTCCATAAAAATTGACCAAGTGAGAATTTTTTTATGGGAGCAAAGCCATCGATACCATACAAATGTATTTGGTTCTAAATATAAAGTTTCAATGGGTACCTTTTGTGTGTTTTGCACATTATTGAGATCAAAATATTGCTCCATATTTAGTATCCATTTTACGAGATCCTTGCCATCAAACTTCCTCATATGGATCTTTGGAATATGGTATGTCTTCAATCCAACATTAGAGTTTATTAAATCATGATTAACATTTATTTTTTTATCATCATGAGTTTCCTCTATGATAATTTCACCATTAGGAATCATTTCTTGTATTAATTTTGTCAAACCTTCCTTCAAACCTTCCATGTGTGCTTTTACATCATTCTTCATGCCTTCCATGTTGTCTTTCATTTGTTCTTTGATCTTAGCTTCCATGTCTTCCACGCTTTTCTTCAAACCATCCATATTAGCTTCCACACCTTTCTTCAAACCATCCATATTAGCTTTCATTCCCTTCTTCAAACAAATCTTTCAAACAAGACTTATGAAATTTGAAAAACAATACACACCTTTTTCTTTCTTTTGAGGAGCTCAATATTAAAACTAATTTATCTTGGTGATTTTGGATCTTCAATATCTAAAATTTGGTCTTGTATTATCCCTCTGAAGCTTATTTCAAATGCCATAGGTTTGACCTGATTTAGATGCTACAAGACAAAGTTATGCCCAATCTCCCACAATGACCTAATTATGGACTACTGTAGTATAGCGAATTTGTATAGTGTTCCATGTGTCATTGTTTCCTCCTTCAGTTATGAAACTGATACGCAAGAAACTATTGTCTGTGCACTTTTCGCAACGTCTTGCAGAATTCCAATCTAATGCTGAGAGAGAGAGTTATGAATATTTTCACAAGATTACCTCTTTTAGATGAAATTTGGGAGCTTGCAAAAACCATAACTACCACATATCATATCTCGGATAATATTGTGAACCAAGATCTGATTTTTTTCACGAATTTCCTTAGGATTTAGGCTTATCATGGTAAGACTTTCATCTTCTAACGTTCGTAGAAAAATTTATAGCAAAAATTCCACGATGGCGTGTTTGGAGCAGTGAAACCCTAGAATCCAAATCTCTGATACCAAATTTTATGAAACTAGCTCCAAAAATAGAAGAAAAGAGATATCGATGCCTTAGAAATAAGCCACTTAGAGGGGAAAACCTCCTTTACATTACATAAATGAAAAATTATTGGATGATACAAATGAAGAAACCTCCTTTCTATATATAGTAGTCCATGGGGTCAAAATATAATCCTAGCATACCTAACAATAATAATGTAAGGGCACAATAATAACAATATCGAGGTTTCAGGGGCATGACGATAATAGTAAGGGGGCTACACTAAAACTCAATAAGGGACTACACTAGTAATATAGGGACCTAACAATTAACACTAATAGGAAGAAAAAAATCCCTTATATTTCTTTCTAGCACCCACTAGTACAAAGCACCAACTCCCCTCTTTCATAGACACCTCATCAGTTTCACAAAAGCACCAACTAAAGCACCAAATTCTTGGATTTGTTGCAAGAATCAAATTGTAGCTTCATTTATCTTTGCAAGAACCTACTTGCAAGAGCCACAAACCTCCAAGTTCTCTTCAGATATCCACTCAGATGGAATCTCCAAATCCATTTTCTATAGACTCCAACTCACACTCAATAAGGAAATATCTTCCCTTTATTATGGCACCTAGTTTACTTGATTTAAACTCATTTTTCTCCTCAATAGCCTTGACTGTATTAAACTCATGCAACACTTTTTATTTTCATCACTATACTCACCTTACAATAGCACACATTTAGCTCTCAACCCTCATACCGTTAATATATTATATCTCAATGCCTTAGTTGTTCCACACGCACTCTAGATCTCTTCTTTGTTGCTCACTTTCAATTAAAACTATACTGTAATCCCCACACTTACACAATTGCAATATTTGGTTTTATTCCTCTATTACACATACAATAATGGAGTCCCTGTTGTAAATCACACACTATCCTAAGATCATACTCCAACATGGCTTCCCATTCTACTGACAAATTCTATTCTCAATCGTTGTCTCTAAATTAATGAAAACAATGTACTTATGAATGTTTTTCCATACTAAGAATTCAATTGCATTCCACATGCACACTCAAATATCCCCTCCATTAATTTTTCTTGAACAACTACATGGCTCTCTGATTCTTGAGATTTAGTTTGGCATGGCACACTCAGTTTTTGGTTTGAAATTTTACACCCAACACCCTTTTCATTGAACTATTCCTAACGTGAGGGACAATCAAGTGTGGATTGTTTTGTTTCAACTAGGCATATTACTATATTCTTCATAAACTTGGTCCTTAACTATCTTGATTCGACACTTCTCAGAAATTGCCATTGACTCTAATTCTCAATTCTAACTACTGACATGTTCAATTCCCATCACCATGCTATGGTAGACTTCAACAAATAATGGACTCTTCCAAATAGAAATAAACACATTTTCTGACCCATTCAAGTTTTGTTACCAAAAAATTAGAGCACTGCCACATATGGCACATGTGAAAAATATAGTACAAATAGTTTCCAACCTGTTCTTATCACAAGAGATAAGCTTGCGACGATAATTCATTGTTTCTAAGCCTAAATACCCTTGGCCACCAAATACATGAAGATCACTACCAAGTGGCTCTTGGGTGCCTTTTTAGACTATAGCCATGAGGGCTCAAGTAAATTGAAGTAATATTCTATGCCCTTAGTCACTTAGTGGCCAAAGAACTAAGACATGGTGACAACCTTAACCCCCTAGATTTATTTTAAAACATGCCCTTTTTTCCTCCAATATTACGCGTCTGCTAGGGTTCCCTCTTCCAAAAATTCACCAATATAGTGCCTTCTAGCAATATGTGGCCTAGAAACCTCACTCAATAGGGCCCAACATTTTTTTTACCACCATGTCTGAGAGCTCTATCATCCTAGGATCTCACATATGCAACACAACTGTAACTCCCAAGGAGTAATCTTTGGGATCGTGTTGCATGTGAAACTTCTTGTCACAGACATTGACCATTTATGAAGTTGACGAGATGATATATCAATGCTAATTTTTTCCACATCTGCAAAATGATAGGTGTTACATTCCTACTGCTGCCACATGTCATCCTTTTTCGACCCACTTGGGTACTTAAAAATGTTGAATTTGCATGCCGCATGTCACATGTCCTTGAAATCCATGTGTCCAAGCCTTACATCATGTTGAAATAATCATAAGACTTTGAGTTGCATATTCCATCCTACTATCATTGCATCCAATTTTAATTCACATAATTTTTCTTGTCCATTGGGAGTGCATCATTTTTCTTATGCCACATGTTGTCGCTCCTAGAGATAGCCTAGAGTTGTGATAGACCAATGCCAAGGACATCTTAGCATAGCAAGGAGCATATAATATAATGTATGAAGTTGTCAGCTTCAACTCACATGCTATCTCCTGTAAATAGGGAAATAAACTAGAATGGGACCAAACTCTCAAAAACTGATACAGGAAGAGAAATATTGCAGAGGCAAGATGTAAAACTCTAATACAAAGCATCAGACAATTTAGAGACAGTTTACTGCAAAGCGAGCCAATTCAGAAATACCTCATAGACATAAGTTATCAGAAGGTGTATGTAGTGGAAGAAATATTGAGAAGATATTAGTTAACATTGAGCTGATAGCTAGATATACAATACCACCATGCATGGGCTTACCAATCTAAGAATTCATACATGATAATAGCATTTTAAAAGCACCCTCCCATTGAAAGTAATATAGCAGAAGTATGGTTAGCTAAATAATGGAACACAATATCATGTATGAGCCATATTTAAAGCACTTGACTAATCCAAGCATGGGCATCAACTAGGATGAATCCATACCAAAAATCAGTGAGCCACTCACATTCCAAAACATGATACAAGAAAGATGGATGAAATGAAATGTTCTATTAATATAACACAATAAAGAAAGTAACAGACTGTGAAATACCAAAGACCAGAATCCTCTTTAACAGATGGAACTCCTCCTCACTGAGACCCTATGGGCTCTGAGCCTTCCTACAAAAATTTTACAAAATGTATGCAAAAAGCCTTTCACTGCATAATTTTCTGATAAAATCTAGAACCCTTACAATGCGTTTCTTCATGGTTTTTATAGGAGAAACCAAAACCTAGTAAAAGAGGTAGGTGATGAACATGTAAATTGCATAATTAGGGAAAAATGGTAGAAACATTCACGCCCATACTGCTGAATGACTATGATGTGCTGTTTTTACTCTATGGCCTATTTTCTGAAATAAATTTTCTGAGTGAAAATCTCTTCAGGAACACGGTAGAGAAATAGAAACCTCATGGGCGGTCTGTCCTTCGTGGAGAGAAAATTCTGCTAACATAGAACCTTGAGGGCATTTTTTTTGTGCATTGTACCCTCTGCCTTCCCAATTCTGAATTAAGCTTTAAAATCTTCAACGTCGGACGTTGAATTCCTCAATCATTCACTGATCTTCCTCTGCTGCTCCATTAATGTTTTCATCTGTGAAATAGGCGTCTTGAATGTCTCTGGGAAGCTTGCCAAAGTATAACCCTGTTTCTTTAATGGATGTCGTGTCATAGCAGCTACCCAGGACTTTCTTCATAAACTTCACCTTTGAAAAACTGATCCTTTGACGTGCTCTCTATCACAGTAATTGAGACCGTGGATCATAATAGTTCTCCGCCGTTGTAAACCTGCAAAATCCACAAACAAGTTAAAGAAAACCATGCACGGGAAGGTGAACACAGTGGGGATAATGATGGGGTTAATGGAAACGGTTGTATGGACTGGAAAAATGGTGAAACGATGCAGGGTTGCAGTGAAAAACACAGTGAAGCGATGGTGGGTAGACTGGTGATAGTTTTCAACGTAAACATTAGAGTTTGACTCATGAACGAAACATATAAAGGGCGGAGGAAAATATGACAAACACGTGGAACATTGACAGGTGGATGTACGACAGACTATATGGAAAGGGTGACGTGGTGGTATGAGGTCAATGGTAGGTTTGCGACTAAATGTGAACCGCCCGATCTCAGGGGGAGATCGACGGTTGAAAAGGCATCAGAGGCGATGGAAAGTGGGCCAGGGATGTGATTTTCCTATGGTTAAACCTCATGCAGCTTTGGAACACGATGGCCGTTGGATGAAGACCCCCAGTTCGAACGGTTGTCGTGAATATCGTGCTGTGACTTTGACCGAACAATAACGCACGATGGAGAGCGGATTTGGAGCCGTACGTAGGGACACGTGGTGAGCACTGTATGGAATCGCTCGGATTTGAGGAATACCGCCCGCCTGCGAAAGGGAGTGTGATACATACCACCCAATTTTTGCAATGGTATTGGGCGTGGGGACCACCAGGAGCAGATGCATCGCGAATCATTGATTTCAAGGTTTGATCGGATGGTAGGCAGGTGAACTACGAGCGCAACGGGGATGAATAGTCACCGTCCGATCTGTTACAGATCTATGGTTCAAAATGAGCCCAATATACATTTGGTAAGCGCCTTTTGGGCTGGCGTCTAGTCTAGCTTCCGGGCTATATGGAGGAAAATATAGAGGGGCTAGGGCCGAAGGAGCTATGCTTTAAATATTTCAAATATGGATTTTCACCCTTTTATAATGTGTTTTGGAGGCATTAAATGGTAACAATAGGCATAAGAATGATTTCCCAAGGCTGAAAAGGGGAATTTGAGAGCTTTAAGCCAGATTTCCTATGAAAATTTTATAGGAAGCTGATTATGATCAACATTAGCTCCACCTGGGGACGACACGTTCATCCTTGAACGTGTCGAGAACTTCGCGATGAACGTGTCGAGAACTTCGCAGACCTTCCTGATCATCATGTATGCAGACTCTGCTCTCTAGCATGTCCATTTTTCACTTTATGATTCACAATAACACCCACATTATTCAAATGAAAACAAAAAGGAAACTATCATACAATATAATACATCAGGTTGCCTTTGCCTGAATCATAACTGAAAGTAGGGCTTGAGGAATTGACCGTTTACAGGGGCATCCAGCAAGTCGCCCTATAAATTCTCCAACCTGAAAGTATTATTGCCCCCCTGTTCCACAATTTTGAAAGGACCAAACCAAAGGGGGTCGAATTTACCATGTTTTCCCTTCTCAGCTCTCTGGATGTCCCATCTGAGCACTAGATCACCTACTTGCAAATTCCTGTCTTTAGCATGCTGATCGAAAAGGTATTTCATCTTCTCCTGATATTCTATTAACCTCTGATTCACCTGGCCCCATTTTTCTTCTAATTCCACCAATTGATTGATTCTCCTGACCATATCATCAGGTTCCTCCTGGCATTCTTTAATGAAGCGGGCCACTGGTAAAGCCAATTGTACAGGAAAAACTGTTGCTCATCCATACACCAATTCATAGGAAGATTTCCCAGTTGCTCTATTTCTAGTGATTCTGTTAGCCCATAGAGAAAATTTCAATTGGGAATCCCAATTCTTCTGATTTTCATTGATAGTCTTCTTCAAGGCCCTCACCAGAGTTTTATTTGAAGACTCTACTAAGCCATTTCCTTATGGATAGTAAGCTATAGAGTGACTCAGTATGATATTGTAGTGCTGGGAGAAGTTCATAAATTTTGCGGACTTGAAGGCCTATGCATTATCAGTCACTATCCTAGTAGGACAGCCAAACCTGGATATGATGTTTTCCTCCATGAACTTTATGATCACACTATCTGTAGCATTCCTTGCAGGTATGGCTTCCACCCATTTAGTGAAATAATCTGTGGCTGTTAATATCCATTTATGTTGTCCACTCGATGGAGGATGTATTTCACCTATAAATTCAATACCCCATTGACGAAATGGTTCATCCACATGCACTGGAACCAGGGGAAATGGTGCCGATTTCTGTCTCTCAGCAAATTTCTGACATTTATCACATGCTCTTACTCTAGTAAAAACATCTCCAAAAATCTTTGGCCAATAGAAGCCAACTTTCAGAATTTTATGAGTTGTGGCCCTCCAGCTGTAATGACCTCCATAAATCCCTTCATGAAATTCTGCTATAATACTCTTCGCTTCATTCTCTGTGAGACACAGGAGTAAGATGCCTGAGGGATCTCGCTAGTATAGCCGGCCATTGGCGACTATGTACTTCTGTGATTTCAATCTCAACGCTCTGTATTTAGTTTTATCACAGCTTGGAGGGTAGCTGAGTGTAAGGAGATATTCTACTATCTCTTTGTACCACTGACTAGTGAGGTACTTTATATGTGTTTCTGGAGTAGCTACCCCAATTCCATGTCGTTCTTCTTTCTCTTGAGATTCCTCCCCTGCTATAATGGACAAATTTATGCCCAAAGCTTGATATTTTGATTCAGATAACATTTTGGCAAGCCCCTGTCCTTTGATCAGCTTAGTAGGGTGGATGTCTAAGTCATATTCCTGTATTTTAATGATCCACTTACCCCTTTTTCCTTCACTATCCCCCTGAATAATAATATCTTTTACAGCAGCTGCAGGCACAAATGCAGTGATGTGGGACTATAAGATATATACACGGAATGCTTTGAGGGATTTCACTACGATGTATGCTTGTTTTTCCAATATGTTGTATTTTAATTCTGCATCACGGAGCACCTAACTGAAAAATGCAATAGGCTGCTCATACCCTTCCTCATTTTCTTGCAATAAAACTCCTGCTATTGTATGAGGTGATGCAAAAGAAAAAATCATGAAAGGTTTATCATAATCTAGTCCAGCTAGCACAGGGGCTTCTGCAAAAGCATTCTTTATCGTGGTAAATGCCTCCCACGATTCGTGTGACCACTTTACCTCATTATTCTTCTTCAGCATATTTGTTATATGCCTAACTACCTCAGCATAGTTAGGGATAAACCTTCTCAAGAAATTAATGTGCCCTAGGAATACTTGTACCTATTTTTTATTTCTGGGAAAAGAAATACCATTTATAACCTCTACCCTCTTAGGGTCTATTTTCACCCCATTCTTAGTCACGATATGGCCCAAAAGCTTTCCCTCTTCTAATGCAAATAAAGACTTTTGAGGATTTAGAGAGAGACCATACCTTCTACATTTCTCAAAAGTTCTCCGCAGATGTTGAAAGTGCTCAGCATTATTTTTGGAGAATATCGTAATATCATCAAGGTAGACTACCAAGAATTTGTCTTGCTCCCCAAGAAAAGAAATTTCCATGGCCCTCTGAAAAGTGGCCCCTGCATTAACCAGTCTGAAAGGCATCCTGACCTACATAAATGTACCCCATGGTGTGGTGAAAGCAGTCTTCTTTTGATCCTCTGGAAGTACAGCCACCTGGTTATAACCAGAGAATCCATCCATCATTGACATCCTAGAAGCTCCAACCACTTTCTGCAAGATGTGATCCATTTTAGGCAGGGGATAATTATCTTTTAAGGATGCTCTATTTAAATTCCTGAAATCCACACACAGCCTTATTTCTCCATTCTTTTTGCATACAGGGACAATTTTTTCCACCCATTCAGAGTGCTTCAGTGGTACAATTATTTTGGCTTTGAGCAGCTTCTTGATTTCCTTATCAATAGAAGGCAGCAGCAGGGGATTTATTTGTCTGAGCTTCTGCTTATGGGGCTTTGCGTCTGTCTTCAGTGGAATTTTGTGCTGCATAATATTGATATCAAAAGTTTTCAAGTCCTGATAGGACCATGCAAACACATATTTGTAGGTCTGAAATAACTTCTGATATAGATTTTTGTATTCTTCTGGGACTTTCATGGACAATTTTACAATTTTAGGGTCAGCTTCAGTACCCAAATTCAGGTCTTCTACCTAAGTCTCTTCTACCACTTTGCTTGGCTGCAGTGGGATATCATTCTTATCAAATAATCTTTCTAGAGGCACCAGCCCTCTAGGTATAATGTTTCCCTTCAACTAAAACACTTTGTTTCCTACCATTTTCTCCTCTCAATTTCTTTTTGAAATGTCCTCGGACTCATCCTCTTCATCAGCATCAATCTCCATATTGGAGAATTCCCCTACTATTTCCATGAATCTCTTCATCTGTTCTTCATCCTCAAATACCTGTCAGTGCTTGATGTTTTCTAGAATAGATGGTCGATAACGTACCTCAATTTCATACCTTAAGAGAGGGTTCTGAGGTGGACAGAATGTACTAGTAGCCACAGCAAGGGAATCAGCCATCCTATTCTGTTCTCGGGGCATGAATTGGATATTGAATGCCAAGAAGAAATTCTCTACCATGTCCCAAAATTCATTCCTATAAGCCCTAAGCCGGGGATGTTTGGTTTGACACTGATTTTTGACTTGCCTAACCACCAGTTCTTAATCTCCCAAAAATTTTATACTTTATATGTCCATGCTCCTGGTTGTTTGCAATCCTATCAGCAGTGCTTCATATTCAGCCACATTATTTGTAGCTTTGTATTCCAGCTTGAAAGACAATGGAACCCATTTTCCTGTAGGATAAATCAATAGTATTCCAGCTCCATTGCCTTCTTTTGAATTTTCTCCATCAAAATGAAGAGTCCAGATTCCTGCTTCATGGCTCACTGAGGGCTGCTCAGTCTTGATCTGATAGAAGGATGGTTCATGAGCATAATCTGAATCTTCTTCCAGCATCAAGCATGAGAAATCTCCTTCCTTGCTGTAGATTGGTGAGTTTACAGAGTTGTCAGCTTTAGTAACCATCTTGACAAATCTGGTCTCCCTGTATAGTCTCCTCTCCTGGCCACCAAAAATTGGGATAGTGGCATATGTTAAGTCCATCCTGAGTGACCCACCAATTTTTTCTCCCCAGGACCTTGACAGTAACATGCCAAAGCGAGCTGGGATGTCAGCCACCACAATGTCGATTACCACACCTTTTGCTGGGATTTGGGCCAAATTGACCACCAAATCCTTGATCATCCCCAAGCATTTAACTCTTTTGGAATCAAATGAGTAGAGATCCTTATATGGACGGGTGATTTGTAATCCTAGTTGTTCCATGACTGACAAGGGTGTTAGATTATGAGAAGCTCCAGAATCTAATAAACAGTTATGTAATAGCAGGTAATGAATCACTAGAGATACATAAAAATGAGGAGTAGAAGCATCTAATTCCTCAACATGTGGACCAAAGACAACCATGGGTCTTTCTTCTTGAAGGTTGAGACCATCTGGGATGATTGGTGCTTCTAGAGGGAGCATAAATGAGGTGACTTGAGATTGGTATGCTGGCTGTTTCATCAGTTCAGTCAAGGGGACTGGGATTTTGACCTTTTCAAGTTCCTTTTGCAGACTGAAAGCAGGAGGGGACCTTTCTATCACAACCTCTTTTGACTCTTTATTTTCAGCTGGGGGCTTGACTTCTTTAGACACATAATTGACACTAGGGGGAACGACTTCTTTTGAAGAGGAAGGAATTTATATTGCAAAGGTTTGTTTAGAGGTTCCTTACCTTTGTCTGCGACTTTCTGCATTGTAGACTCCTTCTGAGCAGGTGCTTCCTTCTGGGGTAGCTCTTCTTCCTGCTCTTGGGTACAAGTTCTCTTCCTAGAATATCTAAGATCATATCTTATATTGAAATGTGCTTGCATGAAATCATCAAATTGTTTACAATAATGATCAAATTCTGCTTCCTCTGCGTCTCTAATCTTTTCTTCTTTTTTCAATGAGCACCCAGCTTTATCATTCCCTTGCAAAGGGAACTCTTCTCCCTCACTATTTGAAAAGGCAAGATTTTCATCCTCCAGTCGATAGGTAGTGTCCTCAGTAGAATCATCTACTGGACCTTCCAGGTACAATGGGTGTGGCACTTGATCCTGTTGCTCCTTTGCTTCCCTTGGAAATATTTGCAAGGGTGGCTTCCTATACTGAGGATTGAAACTTCTATTTGGAGCATTCTGGAAATTCCTAAAAGTTGAGTTCTTGGCTTCCAATCGAAGCTTGACCATTTTCTTAACTAATTTTCTCATTTCTTCCATTTTGTCTAAGTCTCTGTCCTGACTAGAAGTAGACACCTCTTCGTTGCCCTTTCTTCTAGCATCTTGTTCAGATTTTCCTTTTGATTTACCAGTGGAGGCAAAGTTTACTTCCAGCTCTAGTGCATCTGTCTGGGCATCATCCAAAGTTGCAGGCTTTCTTTCTCTCAGAGAGAAACCAAAATCTGAATCAAAAGCTGCTACAAATACAACCTTAGCAGCAGTTTGATGGGGTTTCATATCAGCAGGGAGACTTAGATACAATCTATTAAATCTCTTAATAAATTCTGACACTCCTTCATTGTGTCTTTTCTTTAGTGTATTGAACTCAATGAGACAATTTCCATGATCTTTCTTCTCTCCCCATTTCCTGAGAAAGGTGTCTTCCATGTTATCCCAAGTGGTAATAGAACGGCCAGCCAATGCCTTAAACCATTTTCGAGCTTCACCATCTAGAGATTGCACAAACACTCTTAAGACCACATCCAAATGTTCAACATTAAAGTTCTCTGCAAAATAGCAGAAAGTCTCAAGATGTTTTTGAGCATCAATCTCATTTTCCCCATTGAATCTGGGCAAGATCTACAGATAATCTTGGGGCATATCATTCAACACTTGGGGTAATGCCAAGGGAGCATATTTATTCATCAATAAGGCTAGAACATTGGCCGTTGGAGGAGGTGGAGGTAGTGTAATAGTTTTATGAGTAAGAGGAGGAGGAGGAGGTGGAAGTGGAGTATGAATAATAATAGGAATATACTCAACTATAGCTTGAGGGGTTGAGAGGAACAAAGGTCTATTAACAACAGATACTTCGGTTACTTCCTTGCCATCTTCAACCTTAGGAGTAGGATGAAGACTGTTTTTACTTCTGATACCCTCTCGGGGTGGACTATCTGAATAATAATAATCAGTATCTCCCACAGTGGAGTCAGATCTGGCACTTGAGTTTCTTGAGAAGAAGAGGATGGAAAGTCTTCTGTAAACACTTCAGGAATTTCAGAACGGGCTGATTTCCTTTCCCTCCAATTTCTTCTATGTATAATTTGGTCAGGGTCAAACACTGAAGGAGTCTTTGACTTAGACGTATCTGACCTCAGGTGTGGCTTACGAGGAGCCAGGACCGCAAATAGATTTATCAAATAACAAATGTGGAGTCGCCAAGGTGAGGGATTTACAACTCTCAAATCTCCATGCTCACCTACTTGAAGAGTGAATTAGATTTTGTCGAGGCCCGAGGATTTAAATTTTCTTAACTTCGTTCCGTGGCAACAGCGCCAGAAAGATGTTGTCGCTCCTAGAGACAGCCTAGAGTTGTGATAGACCATTGCCTAGGACATCTTAGCATAGCAAGGAGCATATAATATAATGTATGAAGTTGTCAACTTCAACTCACATGCTATCTCTTGTAAATAGGGAAATAAAATAGAATGGTACCAAACTCTCAGAAACTGATACAGGAAGAGAAATATTGCAGAGGCAAGATGTAAAACTCTAATACAAAGCATCAGACAATTCAGAGACTGTTTACTGCAAAGCGGGCCAATTCAGAAATACCTCACAGACATAAGTTATCAGATGGTGTATGTAGTGGAAGAAATATTGAGAAGATATTAGTTAACATTGAGCTAATACCCAAATATACAATACCACCATGCATGGGCTTACCAATATAAGAATTCATACATGATAATAGCATTTTAAAAGCACCCTCCCATTGAAACTAATATAGCAGAAGTATGGTTAGTTGAATAATGGAACAGAATATCATGCATGAGCCATATTTAAAGTGCTTGACTGATCTGAGCATGGACATCAACTAGGATGAATCCATACCAAAAATCAGTGAGCCACTTGCATTCCAAAACATGATACAAGAAAGGAGGATTAAATGAAATGTTATATTAATATAACACAATAAAGAAAGTAACAGACTGTGAAATACCAAAGACCAGAATAATATTTAACATATGGAACTCCTCCTCACTGAGACCCTATGGGCTCTGAGCTTTCCTACAAGAATTTTAAAAAATGTATGCAAAAATCGTTTCACTGCATAATTTTCTGATAAAATCTGGAACCCTTACAATGTGTTTCTTCATGGTTTTTATATGAGAAACCAAAACCTAGTAAAAGAGGTAGGTGATGAACATTTAATTTGCATAATTAGGGAAAAATGGCGGAAAAATTCGCGCCCATACTGCTGAATGAATATGCTATGTTGTTTGTACTCTATGGCCTGCTTTTTGAAATAAATGTTCTGAGTGAAAATCTCTTCAGGAACACGGTAGAGAAATAGAAACCTTATGGGCGGTCTGTCCTTCCTGGAGAGAAAATTCTGCTAACATAAAACCTTGAGGGCATTTTTTTCTGTGCATTGTACCCTCTGCCTTCCCAATTCTAAATTAAGCTTTAAAATCTTCAACGTCGGACGCTGAATTCCTCAATCATTCACTAATCTTCCTCTGCTGCCCCATTAATGTTTTCATCTGTGAAATCGGGGCCTTGAATGTCTCTGGGAAGCTTGCTAAAGTATAACCCTGTTTCTTTAATGGATGTCGTGTCACAGTAGCTACCCAGGACTTTCTTCATAAACTTTAGCTTTGAAAAATTGATCCTTTGACGTGCTCTCTATCACAGTAATTGAGACCGTGGATCATAATAGTTCTCTGCCACTATAAACCTGCAAAATCCGCAAAATCATTAAATAAAACCATGCACGGGAAGGTGAACATAGTGGGGATAATGATGGGGTTAATCAAAACGGTCGTATGGACTGGGAAAATGGTGAAATGATGCAGGGTGGTGGTGAAAAACACAGTGAAGTAATGGTGGGTAGACTGGTGATAGTTTTCAACGTAAACATTAGAGTCTGACTCATGAACGAAACATATAAAGGGGTGAGGAAAATATGACAAACATGTGGAACATTGACAGGTGGACGTACGACAGACTATATGGAAAGGGTGACGTGGTGGTATGAGGTCAATGACGGGCTTGCAACTAAATGTGAACCGCCCGATCTCAAGGGGAGATCGACGGTTGAAAAGGCATCGGAGGTGATGGACAGTGGGCTAGGGATGTGATTTGCCTATGGTTAAACCTCGTGCAGCTTCGGAGTGCGATGGCCATTGGATGAAGACCCCCAGATGGAACAATTGTCGTGAATATTGCGTCGTGACTTTGACCGAAAAATTACGCGTGATGGAGAGCGGATTTGGAGCCGTACGCAGGGACACGTGGTGAGCGTTGTATGGAATCTCTCAGATTTGAGGAATACTGCCCACCTGCGAAAGGCGGTGCAATACATACCACCTGGTTTTTGCAATGGGAGCGGGCGTGGGGACCACCAGGAGCAGATGCATCGCGAACCGTTGATTTCAAGGTTTGATTGGACGGTAGGTAGGTGACCTACGGGGGCGACGGGGATGAACAGTCATCATCTAATCTGTTACAGATCTACGGCTCAAAATGAGCCCAATATACATTTGGTAAGTGCCTTTCGGGCTGGCGCCTGGTCTAGTGTTTGGGTTACATGGAGGAAAAGACAAAGGGGCTAGGGCTGAAGGAGCTACGCTTTAAATATTTCAAGTATGGATTTTTAGCCTTTTATAATGTTTTTTGGAGGCGGGAAATGGTAACGATAGGTTTAAGAATGATTTCCCAAGGCTGAAAGGGGTAATTTGAGAGCTTTAAGCCAGATTGCCTGTGAAAATTTTATAGGAAGCTGATTATGATCAACACCACATATGCCAAGTGACTTATCATCATGGCTCTTTCAATTGCACCTATATTTGGTTCTTCCAGGATCGAACCTTGACGATGATATTTCTAGTGGGGCCTCTAAGTTGTGAATCACCCTCAATCATGTTCTCTGTCACCTTTTCCATGTTATCCTAGCATTGAGTCATCCCAGGGCTTCACCTTTACATGCAACCTCATTCTTCATGGGAAGTTCTGTCTGGGTGAGATATCCCTTAGGGACCTTTGATTATAATTATCCACCAATCACCATTCTACCACTTGTTGTGTCACCTTCTCTATATCCTCCCAATGCTTCGTCATCTTGGGGCTACACTTTGTGTCCAATTTTGCAACCTTTTGGGTCTACTTGTCATTATTGTGTGACCCAAGTGAGACCTACACTATACCTCCCAAGCTTGAATATGACCAATACTACTTTCGCATCTATACTCAAGTGCCACATGTATGTTGACTGAACTATTAGGACCCATGGCCATGTCACTACATGGAAATTTGGCCTGCTAACTTTGAATAGATATAACGTTTGATCTAGGAGACATTTTCTAGACTTAAACATACCGTTGGAAATATATTTCCAAGAACTATACAACTATGTGATTTCTAGGAGCATCTGAGTTTATCTCATGAGGTAAAAATCCTTCGAATTTTGGGACACCTGACCACCATAGGTATAACATTAATAACTTCTTTAATAGACCTGCTACTATGATGGTTATTTACTAAAGACTGCAGAGACCATGGGACTCCCCTTAAGTTTAAAAAATAGTGCACATCAATAATATCACAATTTCAATCAATGGAAACACACATGATGCCACCTACGATCCTAGCAATGCCAACTGTCCAACAATATAGCCCTTTGGCATTGATGTCAACAAAACAATTCTCCATGTTGATTGGAAATCATGCTACTTTTTGCATAACATAATCTCATTGAGATTTCTCTCCCTGCATGAACCACTAATAACTTTATCTTCCCCTTTTACATTGATGGAAAAGGGATACAAACTACTTCTTCTGCCCCTTTTAATTAATTACTGAGGGTCAAGCTTCTAATGTGCATTCCTCTTTGCATACATCTCTTCTCAACAGATTATATTATTAATGAGGCACTTGAAGTCTGGAAACCACACTCAACTACAAACATCATAATCAAAGACACTTGCAATAATTAATCATTAGTAAAACATGTCCTTGTGTGTTTTTGTAGTTGATGCTACTATAGGAACTGAAAATTTATGATATGCCCCCCCTGAACATATATTACCTCTTCTTCGAATTATCCTATATCTCCTGAAACCTTACGGTTGTTGGCTGAATATTCTCTCTACCAATGAATATTTTGTTCAAAATAAAATAAACTAATATTAATCAAAACTGTAAATGGTATTGTTGGTTCTATAAATACCAACCATTAGTGATGCATTTTGGATTTTTTTTCACTATTGTTGTTTCTTCAATGACTGTGCTCACTTCACTTGAGTAGGCTACACTCTTCTCCCCCCAATACCATGCTCATTGATCATTAAGAAATATCAATTGTACCAAGAAATTGATACAAATTTACATTTGTATGCAACAATTCCATGTTAAAAAAAATAATGGCCATAAACTTTATACCATATAATATTGCAAAGAAATATGCTTTACACGACTCCTACGATTACAATGAGTAGGAAATATAAAATCCGTAGGAATAATAATACACCCATTAACACGACTATGGCCACACTGCCATACAATATCAGCCAAGACCTACATCCACACTACCACGACTACGACAACACTTCCATCAAAATCGATGCACCAATCGTAGACTCGGATCTATAAATCCACCAATCCATCCGTGGAGACCTAGGCTCAGATCTAAAAATCCACCAATCGATCTATGCAGGGTTTTTTTCTCACTTCCTCTTTTCAAAAGTCTGCCCAAATACCAAATAACACACTTCCACGTGACCTGTGCACCGTCCCAATCAAGAACTATTAATTGTGGGCAAATAGGTCCAAACACCATGTTGCACTGCTAATATGATGATGGTCATATTTTTGTTGGATTCCTTTTTTGGATAGGTGCAATATTGATATCAATATCATCATGTTTGGATGAGTAGAACATATATTTTAAATTTCTTTTCCACACATGTGAAATGAGGGCGAGATTTTTAATGTAGGATCATATGCATAATAGATGTGTCACACACCCTCACTGATGCATATAAATTGGAGAGACTTGGAGGTCATCATCTCATCACATATATATCAATATGATCTGATTGGTTCGATAGCCTTTGGAGGCCTCTTCCCTTCACACGTATGGAGCTGAAGGAGTTATTTTCTGCTAATCTGTTTAGGGCTTATTTGTTGTAGCGTTGATCATGGTCAACCCTTGGTTATTTGACCTCAAATCTATGCCAAAATTCTAGTTTTGAGAGGCTGTACTATTGGGTACTAAAATCGAGGAAATTAGAGATGTTTGACTGAAGCCATAATCTGCAAAATTGGCTTTCTGTGTTTGTCCTATGTTGACTTTAGGTTGACCAACGCTCACTTGTGATGAGATGTATTTGAGGGCTATGGCTGTGACACCTGAAATATTGGTTGATCTAGAAATGCTTTTCTGGCTTAAGCATCATGTTGACTGTCGTAACGCACCATATCTCATATCTTTGCTGGACAAAAGGAATTGTAAATCTGATCTATATTATTATCTTGTCTTCTGTTGATCTATTATTGTGTTCTATCAGCATTTTACTGGCATGTTTATGTGATTTCTAATTTGCATCGGGCCTAAGAAATATTGAATTAAAATTGATTTAAGCATAGAATACCATGGTTATCTAAATTTAACATGGTATTGGAGTTGAGGTGAAGACAAAATCCAAGCTAGTGTTAGAAGCAATCACTAAAGGAAGAAATCCTATCAAGTACAGATGGCCTCCTCAACCTACAAGGGTTTCAAGGCTGATGATAAATTGATTTATGAGCTTGATTATCATGCATGGAATATGTCCTTGGATTTGGTATTAGAAGATCAAGATGTCATGGAATATGTGCGGGGGAAGATTCAAGAGCCTCCATCAAATGGAGTTGATGCCACAAAGACAAAGTATATAAAGGGGGAAATCAAAGAAAAGATGATTATCTAATATTCCATTCATAAGCACTTGGTTGCTTACATTTCTGATATTAATACATCTAAAGAGTAAAGAGATGTATGATAAGATGGTGAGCATGTTCAGGGCTAACAATGATAACCAAATCCTTTTCTTCAAGAATCAATTGAAGATATCAAGAAGGGTAAGAATGAATCTATTGAATCCTATTATACGAGGCTCACTCACATTAGTAATAATCTCCTAGCTTTTGGGGAAGCAATATCTGATCAAGAGATGGTTCTTATTGCACTTGGAGGTCTCCCCTATGATTGGTATGTATTCAATACCACTATTCTTAATAGTAATGTGATTCCCGATTTTGATGAAATTTTGACGAGATGTACTCAAGAGGAGACAATAATGATGGAGAGAGTTTATCCCTCTAATGGAAATGGAAGTGACCCTACCACTTTCACCACTCATGCAAAGAAGAAAAACAATGTGGCCCAAGAAATCAAAACCATGGAAGAGTGGGGCCAAAAGGAAGGAATGGAAGATGTTACACTTGTAACACAACTGTCACTATTTAAGAGAGTGCCCAAATAGAAATGACTCTCCCAGGGATGATGACAAAAACAACTTGAGAGGGAATGGAATTCAAAGGAACAATAGGTTCAAAGGAAAAAGGAAGGCTCCCTATGATCATAGTGGAAATGGGAAACCTTTCAAGAGGTCAAGAAATTCCAGGTATGATGAGTCTAATATTATTGATAATAAGAGAAAATAATATATTCTTGTATCTGCCCTATCTGCTGCATCTCCTCCTAACACCCTGGATGTCTAGTTGATTTATACTGGTGCTTCAAGGCACCTCACTGGTTATAAAGAATCCCTCTATGATTTGATTGAGAAGGATACCAATCTGGAAATTATCCTTGGAGATAATGCCACCTATCTCATGAAAGGGACAGGGGCTGTGACCCTCCATCTATCTCAAGGTCAAGAACTCCGATTACAAGATCTGTTGTACATACCTAATTTGAAGAAGAACCTTGTGTCCATGTTGGAAATGGAAGACAAAGGGTTAAAGGTGGAATTAATTGATTGAAAGGTACTTATCAAGAAGAAGAACTTCAAGGAAGCTCTTACTATTGGTTTTATATTTGATACACTCTACCAGGTTGGAGGAAGTCCATTGGGGGCTGTCATGTGATACAAGTCTTCAAACAGAGTTATGGCACCACAGGTTTGCACACCTTCACTATAAATTCCTTCCCGAAGCAAGGAAGGTGGTGACAGGGATGCCCAAATTTAAAGATGATCATGAAGGTGTATGTCACGGTTGTGCCGAAGGGAAGCATAAAAGGGGACCATTCCCCTCTAGTGTCACAAAGACAACATATTTCTTGCAATTGATAAATTATGATTTATCTGGTATGTTTCCCATGACATCCTTGGGAGGATGTTCCTATTACATGAATTTTACAGATGACTTCTCCCACAAGACCTGGATATATGTTTTTGAAGAAGAAGGATGAAACATTTAAATGGTTTCATATCTTTAAGGCCTTGGTGGATAATCAAACCGAGAAGAAAATAAAAGTTTTAAGGACCGCCAATGGGACCAAGTATGAGTCAAATAAGTTTAATGTATTTTTTAGAGAAGATGGAATTAAGAGGAGACCACAACTGCGTACACTCCTGAGAAAAATGGTGTTTTGAAAGAAAGAATAGGACTATTGTGGAAACTGCCCACGCCATGCTATGTGACCAAGGTATTCCAAAGTTTCTATGCAGAGAAGCTACTAACATTGCTATGTACGTTCAAAATAGATGCCCACATTTTGATTTGGACTCCAAAACTCCCGAAGAACTCTTCTCTGGTAAGAAACCTGATGTTTCTCATTTTAGAGTTTTTTTTTGTCATGTTTTCTTTCATGTGCCGAAAGAAGAGAGACGCAAGTTGGATGATTCTAGAAAGAAGGGAATGTTTGTGGGTTACAGTGAAACTTTGAAGGCATATAGAATCTATGTGTCTAGTCAAAGAGAAGTGGAGATATGTCATAATGTCACCTTTGATTGAGATTCTTCCCTCAAGAAAGTAATAAATATTCCTAGCACCAAGGAAGCAAAAGAGATGAAGAAATAGGGAAGATGGAAGAGTCGAAGGATGAAATCATGCCTGATGTTGAAGGACCTATGGATCCTATTGATCCACCTCCTTCAAATAAGAGAAGACCCTCATGGCTCAAGGATACTCCCACCAATGCTAAGAGACATATTGCCCTTAGGGGGAAATTTCATGAAAGCAAGAAGCCAAAGAGATGTTGGGTGTGGAGCCTGATTATCTTGTTTATTTTTTATCACAGTGTTGGACCCCTGTACCTTAATGGGGTGGAAACACCACCTGTAATTAAAATTTTCCTGGGGGGTCCCGGGGGGGGGGGGGCGGCTGCGACTTTATGGAGCCCCCCCCTGGCGCGGGGTTTTGGGAGAAGCACCCCCAAAGCTAAAAACAGATGTAAAATTGCCTTGTAAAAGTATAGTAATTTCTAGTCAATCTAGGATGTTCTTTAGACGGATGATCTGATGGTAGAAGTTATGTTTAGTTTAGGGTTTTTTTCCCTAGAAGGAAACCCTTGCTTGTATGAGGGTATTTTATTGCGGCTGTGATTGTATATGTGTATTCTCAGAGTGAGAAATAGATAGGGAGATTGTGAGAAAGAACAGAGGATATTACAATGGATCTGATGTAGGTTGTGTCTCATCATTTTGTTGGATAATAGAAAGGAAGGATTGGCTATTCGAGGTGGACGTAGCCCAAACTGAGTGAACCACATATATATGTGTCTCTCTGGTTTTATGTGTTTTCTGTGCTTGTGTTTTCCGCATATTTTATGTGTTGCATTGCTCTATAATATATAATTTTCTAGCATTGACTGGTATCAGAGCCGAAGGTCTATTTGGCTGAAAAACTCGGAGGAAAGAAGGGTTCATGGTTCGAGTGGGAGCAATGGCGGAAGATGGTAAATTTAGGGTAGAGAAATTTAACGGCCAAAACTTCCCACTGTGGAAGATGCAGATGGAATATTATCTGTATCAGAAATAACTGTACCTACCATTGAGCGGAAAAACAAAGAATCCAATGGCTATGATAGACACAAAATGGGAGATTCTTGATAGAAAGGCACTCGGAATAGTACGGTTGTGCCTCGCGGCATCTGTAGCCTTCAATATTTCGAAGGAAACAACAATAGAGGGTTTGATTAAGGCATTGGCGAAACTATATAAAAAACCCTCAGCCTCAAAATAGGTATTTATTATGAAACATTTATTTAATATGAAGATGTCGAAAGGTGGATATATTGTAGACTATTTAAATAATTTTAATATAGTTACCATTCAGTTATGTTTTGTAGGGGTAAAATTTGATGATGAAATTAGGGCTATTTTATTTATGTTCTCATTGCCAGAAAGCTGGAATGGTTTATTTATGGCCATTAGTAACTATGTTTCTGGATCTAGTACTTTAAAGTTTGATGATGTTGTCGATGCTATCCTTAGTGAGGAAATGCGACGGAAAATCTCTGGTGAGACATTCGGTAATGATTTGAGTGCAGAGTCTAGGGGAAGAAGAATGGAAAGAGGAAAGAGCTCAGGATATCGCAGTAAATCGAGGAAAGTCAAATCCAATTCTAGATCAAGGATAGTGTGCTAGAAATGCGGAAAGAAAGGACAGCTAAAGAAATACTATAGATCTCAGAAGGGAAAAGAAGGAGATGCACAGCAAGAAAAAAATCATGAAGCAAATGTGACAGGTGATGTGTTACAATATGCTTTGATTTTTTCTTTCGAAAATGTTAGTGATTCTTGGGTGGTAGATTAAGGGGCCTCATTCCATGCCACACCTGATAAGAAATATTTTCATGACTATGTTCAAGGAGATTTTGTACAAGTTCGTTTGGGTGATGATAAACCCTGTAAATTTGTTGGAATGTGAAAATTTCTTGTAAAACAACAGAATGGAAACCAATGGCTATTAAAGGAGGTAAGGCATGTTCTAGATCTAAAGAAAAATCTAATTTCAACAGGGCAATTAGGTGGTGAAGGTTGTGTGACAACTTTCACAGATAAAACTTTGAAGGTCACCAAAGGAGCCCTGGTAATAGCAAAAGGCGAAAAGGTTGGTACATTGTATTTATGCATTGGTATTTCTAACTCTATTAATGCTTTAAATTCCATAGGAACAGATGCAGTGTTATGGCATCATAGGCTTAGACACATGAGTGAGAAGGGGATGAAGATTCTTCACTCAAGAAATTTTTTGTCGGGTTTGAAGAATGTTGATTTGGATTTCTGTGACAATTGTATTTATGGAAAACAAAAGAGAGTCAGGTTTCTCAGAGTTGGGAAAGAAAAGAAGACTGAAAAATTAGAGCTTGTGCATACAGATGTGTGGGGACCTTCTCAAGTATCATCTCTCGGTGGCTCTCGTTATTATGTTACTTTTATTGATGATGCAACTAGAAAAACTTGGATTTATTGTATTTAGAATAAATCTAATGTATTTGATACTTTCAAGAAATGGAAAGATTTGATTGAGATTGAGACAAGAAAGAAGTTGAAGTGTCTCAGATCAAATAATGGAGGTCAATATTGCAGCAGAGAGTTTGATAGGTACTATTCAGAGTATGGAATTCGCAGAGAGAAAACAGTTCCAAGAACACCATAAGAAAATGGTGTGTTAGAAAGGATGAATAGAACAATCATGTAGTGTGCAAGTTGCATGAGATTGCATGTAGGACTTCCTTTACAATTTTGGGCAGATACTATTGTTTATCTAATAAACAGAGGGCCTTCAAGTTCCTTTGATGGTGGTATTCCAAAGGAAGCATGGACAGGTAAAAAGGTAAACTACTCTTTTTTAAAGCCTTTTGGTTGTGAGGCCTTTGTCGATATTAATAAAGAAAATAGAATAAAGCTTGAGGCAAAATCAAAGAAATGTACCTTTATTGGATATGGTGTTAATGATTTCGGTTATCACTTATATGATTATGAAAATCACAAAATCATTAGGAGCAGAGATGTAATATTCAATGAAAAGGTTTTGTATAAGAATCAGTTGCAGGAAAAGAAACAGGAAAAAGAAAACAAAGAATACACAGTTCTTGATGAGATCACAGAAAAAGTAAAGGTGCCTGGAAATAATAATAATCAACAGCCACAACAACAACAACATGCACCTCAAACACTTGAAATTGGTGTTAGAAGATCTACCAGGATAAGTAGACCTCCTGAACGATACTCTCCTTCATTATATTATTTATTGTTAACTGATTCTGGTGAACCCAAATGTTATGAAGAAGGAATGAAGGTTGAAACCAGGAAGAAGTTGGAGCTAGCCATGGAAGAAGAGATGGAGTCCTTAATGCATAACCAGACTTGGGACTTAGTCAGGTTGCCTGTAGGTAAAACATCATTGTGTTGAACCCTTAGTTAAACTGAGAGGGGGGGGGGGGGTGAATCAGTTTAACACATACATGGACTTTTAAACTTTTCTTTTAAAACTTATTTACACCTTCATTTCATGATCAACTTAATATGTGAGAAATCTTAATTTGTGAGCAGCAAGTATCTAGTAGATTTGTTTATGTAACAACAGTCTTAATATGTTAGCAACATGTATTAAGAAGAATAGATAAACCACATCAACACATAAACATCATGTACAGAGACACCAGACATAAGTGGAAACCCATAAAGGGAGAAAACCACATCTTATTATTTTTGTGATGCAAAGGCAAGCTCCAACTCCCTCTCACGACTGATTTTATGTAGGCACCAACCTACAGAAGGCTCCTACCTCAATTCTGCAAGCTACAACTTGCAAGGATGCTCCAACTCCCATTAATTTTCTGCAAGCACCAACCTACAGGAGGCTCCAACCTCAGTCAGCTACGACTGACATTTTATCAAGCCACAACTTGATGTGGAAGCACCAACTCCCATCTATTTTCTACAGGCACCAACCTACAGGAGGCTCCTACCTCAGTCAGCTACAACTGACATCTATCAAGTTACAACTTGATAGGGAAGCTCCAACTTCCTTACTTTTTCAGAAGAAAACACTTGTTGATTTACCTTGGATATCATCTCTATTCTGTACCATATTTACTGCTCTACATCAGTCTTCATATCTGTCTTATATTATCTCTGCATCTTCTTGGATTCTATGTTAGCTCTACCTTCTTCTCTGTTTAGCTCCTTCTTCTCTGCCTCACTGCTTATTTCTGCATTCTCTAACTTCTCTGCATCTCGTTCTGCTCCTCTTTCTTCGTATCTTTTCTACCTCAATTTCATACTCTGCATTCTCTATATTCACTCTCTCTAACCTCTTGCAGCTTTCTTATTTTCTTCAACTCTCTTCAATTTTTGCTACACACTCTTTTCTTCTCTCACTTTATTTTCGTCAACCTTTTCCCTTTGGATATTATCCTATTTTATATAAACTAGCTTCATGGTTGTTTGTATTCTACTGGGAATTCAAAATGGACAGCCATGTCTCTTTACCTTCTGCCTTCTCATCTCTTTTATCCGCTCATTCATAAAACATAACTGTAGGTACCAATTTATCATTACAGTGGGATATTTTTCCTCTTCCGGAGACTTGCCAATGCATCACAAACAATAAAAATCAATTAAAACATTTATATTAAAATTAAAATGAGAACTCCAGCTCAACTCATTTAGTCTTTTGGCTCGCTATGCGTTTGTCTTTTCTTTGATTGTGTCTGTATTTTCTGTGACTGTGTTTTATCTCTTTTCATCTCTGTTTTCTCTTCTGCCCTCTGCTGTGGTGTAACTACTGCATACATGTAACTGTGCTTTTTATGTCAATGCATTTTATATAAGTGTAACTTCTGACTTTAAATCTGGGCATATTCCAACCCTTTACACATAGTAAGTGTCTTGTTGATGTGGCGAGTTCCGCAAGTGGAACATACATACATCGAAATTGTTTTGTATTAATAATCGCCCTCCACCTTAAGCAGAGGCCCGTGGGTCCACAGACCACGCGGCATATTTCAATACAATCGAAACCGTTACCTAAAACAACACTCGGTGTTTTTATAACAACTTTTAATAACACAGTACCCACAATCTTTATCATCAACCATCAACAATAAAACCCTTTCTAACCTTCTTAATAAAACATGGAATTTATATTAATGAACAACTCTGGAAGAAACTTGTGATTACTCTGATGCGATGACTCTGATGCGATGTGATTAATCACAATCGCAAACTTCTATTTGCAATAGTTGCTGTGCAGTTTCAACCAACTGCAATATTGCGATATTGCGATAGTTGCGATAGTTGTGATATTTGCGATGGTTGCGATTGATGAGGGTCTCGCCTTATGGTACTTTGATTCTTTGATCATAAAGTGCTCCACTTATATAAATTGATAAATATGTTTTGAACCCTTGTTTATAAGGCGCATCCCTTATTAATCTGAACATGCTCTTGATATAAATCAACCATATCATATAATGCTATATCACTATGGCCATGACCTCCATTCAAATAAATAAACGATAATGCTCTATAAATAAACGAAGTCACCCTACTCACATATACAAACATCCTCTTAACCCTGTGAACCTTAGTTTAAAAGGTTCCGATCAATATGATTTTAGAACTGGGCCCCAGCGTTAACGATCTACCACATCCAACGACGGACATCACATTGCACAGCTTCTGATGATCCGACGGATATCGCTCGGGCAACTTGCACGGACAATAACGTGCGATGGTGCACCGTACCTTGGGTAACATTTGCGCACCTATAGCAAGTCACCGTCGTCCGATGACCCCTTCCCAGATCAACAATGTTCAACAATATCGCTGGTCATCCTAAGTCAAACAATAACGCGCGATGGCGTGCAGTGACAAGCGGTTTTGTGGAGTCGTACAGGGACGCGTGTCGCCCGTTCTATGGAATCGAAGCCAACCTCTTGAATACCACTCAACCCGCAAAAATGGTGTGATAAAAACCACAAACCACCTTTACTGTTCACTCTTCTCTGTTCCGCCCTTTTGGCTCGGGGTTCTGCCTACCTTTTGTTACATTCCACCTCTTTTCTTCCAGGTTCCGTTTATGATTCCAAAGTGTTAGTCCGTGTTCCACCGAGAGTTCAACGCCAAATACTCTGTTTTAGTTCTTCCACGTTATAACTGATAGGCCTTCGTTCCTCGTTCCTTTTGTGGAATTGCACCACCATGCCACTGTTTTCAATATATATACACATCAGCGTATTACTCCGAGCATTCAAGAGTATATACATTAACACGGGGACAGAGTACATTAACTGCAGAGTCAAACATTCTCGCGCATGCATAGGGACAGAGTACAAAGTTTGATCACTTTGCTCATATCATTACTTATGGGATTCAAACTTCAATTATACAGAGATCAATCATCATCCATCAAGGGCCCAAATATTCATACATGAATTAAATCCACAAGGCACAAACATACTTAAACATTTCTTATTTACATAATGAATTCAATCTGATGGCCTTCTTCCCCTATGTAGCTCTATGCAGTTCTCTTTAGCAGATCGGTGTAGGATTTTCTTTTTCCATCACCTTTTCCGTTTAATCAATGCTCCAACTCATCCTCAAGCATATTAAGTCATTACTATAGGGTTTTAGTCTTCAATCAAATTCTATGCCATACAAACTCAATTAATGAATAATTGCTCAATAATTCATCTGCAAACTGTATTAAACCCCTAATTCAACTCCACTGCTCTGTCTCTAATTCCTCTGTTGCCTCTGCTACCTCTCTAGATCTCCAATCAACTAACCCTTCTAAAACTGCCTCAGCTTCATATTTCATTCGCTCTTTTCCCTGTTGCTGTTTCAAGTGCTCCTCCTTTTCCAATTCCATTGCCATCAATGACAACATTTCCAACAGTCTCCCCCTTTGGCATTGATGGCAATACACTTCCTCTCCTTTCCTTTTAGAAGCCCCTTTTTTCTTTTCCTCCCCCTTTGACATCAATGGCAAAGGGTTGCTTATTTCCTAGTTTGCTTTCTGCATTTCCTCTCTCTGAGTTATGTTTAGGCCCTCTTCTGCTGACTTTGTACCATGCTGTTTCGGTCTGATGTACAAGACTTGTTGAGAGAACACTTTGAGGATTATTGGACTTGAATATACACTGTAAATTGATACAATTCAAATGCATAGACTTCTTTCACTTGTATAGAGCTAAAAGTGAAGATAATGACACTTCATAGGACACATTGTACCAGCTTTATCTAATCAAAGATGTATGATTGGATCAACAACTAAAATATTGAGAAGGCTTCAAATATACTTCTGTCTTCGTCTGATGTAGTGAGCTAATATATTTCTGTTGAAGAAGATTGTAGATTGAATATGTCTTTTCCTGCAATACTCATCTGCAGTACCACACCTATTCAATTATGATAAAGATGCCAATATATCTTTTATAGCTATGGTACACCTTTCTTGCCTGTTGGCGATGATATGAGCTAGGATGCTGACAAGGATATTACACTTAAAGACTGAAAGGTCCTTATTGCTATTGTGAACAATGAATCAAACCAGATCTTACAGCTTATTGTAATAATAGGCAATATCTTTCAATATTAGAGGCCAACCGACTTTCCTTCTTATACAATGTGCTTTCAAAACAAACCCTTCAATGTATTGGTCAGTTTCACTTATCAACTATGCAGTTTTATTTATGACATAATGGTATGTATGTCAATAATCAATCTATCTTTAAAGGTGGATTACCAGTAAATCCTTTGTGCTGAAGTAGGATTTAGATGAAAAAAAAAAGTTTTGAACTTCAGATGGTAATCAAATCTATTCCTTTATTCTTTAGATAATTTAACTATTCTATCAAAATGAACTTCCACAAAAGCATATTCAATATGTTTAATTGAAAAATCAGCAAACAGACTTCACACAGTTTTCTAACTGATCTTAAGAAAGAGGCCTTGAAGATATACATGTACCAACTTCAGGAGGGCATGAAATTATATATAGAAAAAGATATTGCTTCGGTGCTCAATATACTACTTCAAGTGTAAATCAGATACTGATCCTTTAGCACTGCTACTGCCCTTTTCATGTTGAATGCAGATAACCCTAGGAATTTTACCTTGATGCATTCTTGCCATAGTCCTTTGATCCTGTGGACCTGTATCATACTGCTGCTTCACTGAGAATGCTTGGTAACCTGTTGATAAGCATGCTTCTTGTACCTAAACACCAATTGATATTACTTTGATAAACCATGCAGAGATTTCACTTTAGCTAGCACATGAACCCATAGTTTCTACTATTGATCTTCTCACTGTTCACACCAACAACCATAAATATATTGAATTAGACCTTGGCATCATTAACCTACTACTTATTATGTCATCCCGATTTGAAAGAATGTCACTGTATTTTATTTTCTATGACAGTTCCAGAATCATTGCTACTTTACATATTGCTTTATATACCAATTCAATTGTTCTGACATGATGATCTTCATGAAGACATTTTCAATTTCTTTTCTTGGAATCTTCATGGGCAGATCACTCTCTTAACTGTACTCCTCCAAGGGAAATTTCCATAGATGAAGGAAGTAATGATACAGTGATGATAGGCTCTTTTCTTACTCATTAATATGTTAGCTATTGAATGCTTCAGATATTCTTCTTCCTCTCTAGTTCTCTTGTTAGAGGAATTTTCCTTTTTCTTCCTGATCTCATAGCTTTTCTCATTTCATGGAGCTCTTCTTAGACTACTTTTTGTGGAGACTACATATGAACTGATCTCCCCCTGAGATGTTGCTTCATATCTATCACTGGTTGGATATTTGCTTTGTTTCCTAGAGCAGCTCCCCCTGAGACTATGGAGGATTCATTATGTAATTCAGATAATAGGCTCCCCTTTTCTCTTTTCCTTCCATACCTTATTGGGGTTCATCATAATGTCTCCTCTTCTTTTATATTCATAGTTTTGATTTATCTGTTTTGATCCCATCATCTATCTAGATTTCTTTAATGTATATGGCAGATTATAGTCCTTTACTTTGTGACGAAGTTTGAGGCATACATAACATCTTATTTTACCAAGGTTCATTTGAGCTGGTGTATAATATTTTTTTTCTCTTCTTGAATACATTTTAGAATCAACAATTTTATGTCCAAAATTATTACATGCATAACAGTAGCCATGGAAATGATTTGTGTACCTGGTGAAGGATTGTCCTTTCCATTTTCTTGCTTGAGGTAGTCTTCTCTTTTGCTGCATCTTTTGCTGGTTGAAGTTGATAGGATTTCTCTTACATTGTGCTGCATTATGTCCAGGTTTATGGCAAGAGAAACATGTGCTATTTTTCATAGGAGGTAAGAACCTCCTTTGACAACTTCCAAATTTGTTCAATTCATCCTTAGGAGCATATGAGCCTTTAGCAGTTGATTGTTTCATCCTCTCATTCTCTGTTCTTTCATGTTGCTGCTTGATTCTATTTGTTTCTCTGAAACTCATGTTCTTGCTGGCTTCTACTTCTGTAGGAATTTTCTGAGCTGTTTCACTGTTCTTTACAGCTTTTACAAAAATAATTTTCCTATTATCTTCTATCTGGGACTTACTAGTTTCTCCTACATATCCTAGGCCTGCCTTTATGAGGGGAGATAGTTGAGCATTTAGAATCTTGTCCAATTGTCTAGTGCTTTTCATTAGAGGTGTATTCATTAATAGTTCTCTTTGGGCTTTCTCTAAATTCTTTGTCAGGCTCACTACTTCTTCTTCCAATCTTTCACATTCCTGACTTTTCTCTCTCATTTGTTGTAGCAGAGTGTCTTATATTTTCCTTGATTCTTCAAGTTGAGTCTTCAGGATAACAATCTCTTTCTTATCTTCATATTCTCTCTCATCACATATTTTCACCAATGTCTTCAGGTCTTTGTTTTCATTCTTCAGTATTTCTATTTCAGTCAAGGCTATGTCAAGTTTGGCTTTTTCCTCAGCTGCAATTTCTTCATGGTTCTTACTGTCATTCACACTAGAAGGTACCTGATTTGATTGAACATTTTCCTTTTGACATGAATTTCTATTTTTCTTAATTCTCTTCTCCTTCTTGACAATGCAATCCTCAGTGTCTACTCCATGCATGAAATGCAGTCTATCCCAGCTTTCTTTTGCTGAAGTTAAATCCATTATTAACTCAAGATCCTTGTTATGAAGATTGTTATATATCACACATTTTGCCTTGACATTACTCTGTTGTTATTTCACTATGGGGGAGTCTGTGCAGTACCCATCACAAACAAGCTTCCATACCTCAGGTTCATCAGCCATTAAACCTGTTTTAACCTTATCTCTACATTCAAGAAATTTTGTTGTATTTAGCACAGGTACATTTTGATAGTCCATGACTCAACCAAATCTCCTTCAAGCTATTAAGCTTACACCAAAGGAACCTGCTCTGATACCAATTATTGAACCCTTAGTTAAACTGAGAGGGGGGGGTGAATCAGTTTAACACATACATGGACTTTTAAAATTTTCTTTTAAAACTTATTTACACCTTCATTTCATGATCAAATTAATATGTGGGAAATCTTAATTTGTGAGCAGAAAGTATCAAGTAGATTTGTTTATGTAACAACAATCTTAATATGTTAGCAACATGTATTAAGCAGGATAGATAAACCACATCAACACATAAACATCATGAACAGAGACACCAGATATAAGTGGAAACCCATAAAGGGAGAAAACCACATCTTGTTATTGTTGTGATGCAAAGGCAAGCTCCAACTCCCTCTCACCGCTGATTTTCTATAGGCACCAACCTACAGGAGGCTCCTACCTCAATTCTACAAGCTACAACTTGCAAGGAAGCTCCAACTCCCATTAATTTTCTGCAAGCACGAACCTACAGGAGGCTCCAACCTCAGTCAGCTACAACTGACATTTTATCAAGCTACAACTTGATGTGGAAGCACCAACTCCCATCTATTTTCTGCAGGCACCAACCTACATGAGGCTCCTACCTCAGTCAGCTAAAACTGACATCTATCAAGTTACAACTTGATAGGGAAGCTCCAACTTCCTTACTCTTTCAGAAGAAAACACTTGCTGATTTACCTTGGGTATCAGCTCTGTTCTGTACCATCTTCACTGCTCTGCATCAGTGTTCATATCTATCTTATATTATCTCTGCATCTTCTTGGATTCTATGTCAGCTCTACCTTCTTCTCTGCCTCATTGCTTATTTCTGCATTCTCTAACTTCTCTGCATCTCGTTCTGCTCCTCTTTCTTCTTATCTTTTCTGCCTCAATTCCATACTCTGCATTCTCTATATTCACTCTCTCTAACCTCTCGCAACTTTCTTATTTTCTTCAACTCTCTTCAATTTTTGTTGCACACTCTTTTCTTCTCTCACTTTATTTTCATCAACCTTTTCCCTTTGGATATTATCCTAATTTATACAAATTAGCTTCATGGTTGTTTGTATTCTACTGGGAATTCGAAATGGATAGCCATGTCTCTTTACCTTCTGCCTTCTCATCTCTTTTATCCGCTCATTGAGAAAAAATAATTGTAGGTACCATTTTATCATTACAGTGGGATATTTTTTCTCTTCCGGAGACTTTCCAATGCATCACAAACAATGAAAATAAATTAAAACATTATATTCAAATTACAATGAGAACTCCAGCTCAACTCATTTAGTCTTTTGGCTCGCTGCGCGTTTGTCTTTTCTTTGATTGTGTCTGTCTTTTCTGTGACTATTTTTTATCTCTTTTCAACTCTGTTTTCTCTTCTACCCTCTGCTGTGGTGTAACTGCTGCATACGTTTAACTGTGCTTTTTATATCAATGCATTTTATATAAGTGTAACTGCTAACTTTAAATCTGGGCATATTCCAACCCTTTACACACAGTAAGTGTCTTGTTGATGTGGCGAGTTCCGCAAGAGAAACATACATACATCACAATAGTTTTGTATTAATAATCGCCCTCCAACTTAATCCAAGGCCCGTGGGTCCATAGACCATGTGGCATATTTCAATACAATCGCAACCGTTACATAAAACAACGCTCAACGTTTTTATAACACCTTTTAGTAACACAGTACCCACAATATTTATCATGAACCATCAACAATAAAACCCTTTCTAACCTTCTTAATAAACCATGGAATTTATATTAATGAACAACTCTGGAAGAAATTTACGATTACTCTGATGCGATGACTCTGATGCGATGTGATTAGTCGCAATCACAAACTTCTATTTGCGATAGTTGTTGTGCAGTTTCAAACAACTACGATATTGTGATATTGTGATGGTTGCGATATTGCGATATTGCGATAGTTGTGATAGTTGTGATATTTGTGATATTGCGATAGTTGCGATAGTTGCGATGGTTGCAATAGATGAGGGTCCTGCCTTATGGTACTTTGATTCTTTGATCATAAAGTGCTCCACTTATATAAATTGATAAATATGTTTTGAACCTTTTTTTATAAGGCACATCCCTTAGTAATCTCAACATGCTCTTGATATAATTTGACCATATCATATAACGTTATATCACTATGGCCACGACCTCTGTTAAAATAAATAAACGATAATGCTCTATAAATAAACGAAGTCACCCTACTCGCATATACAAACATCCTCTTAACCCCGCGAACCTTAGTTTAAAAGGTTCCGATCAATATGATTTTAGAACTGGGCCCCAGCATTAACGATCTACCACATCCAACGGCGGACATCACATTGCACGGCTTCTGATGATCCGACAGATATCGCTCGGGCAACTTGCACGAAAAATAACACGTGATGGCGCACCGTACCTTGGGTAACCTTTGCGCATCTATAGAAAGTGACCGTCGTCCGATGACCCCTTCCCAGATCAACGATGTTCAACAATATTGCTGGGCATCCTGAGTCGAACAATAACGTGTGATGGCACGCAGTGACAAGCAGTTTTGTGGAGTCGTACAGGGATGCATGTCACCCATTCTATGGAATCAGAGCCAACCTCTTGAATACCGCTCAACCCGCAAAAGCGGTGCAATAAAAACCACAAACCACCTTTACTGTTCACTCTTCTCGGTTCCGCCCTTTTGGCTTGGGGTTCCGCCTACCTTTTGTTACATTCCACCTCTTTTCTTCCAGGTTCCATTTATGATTCCAAAGGGTTAGTCCGTGTTCCACCGAGATTTCAACGCCAAATACTATGTTTTAGTTCTTCCACGTTATAACTGATATGCCTTCGCTCCTTGTTCCTTTTGTGGAATTGCACCACCATGCCATTGTTTTAAATATATATACACATCAGCGTATTAATCCAAGAATTTAGGAGTATATACATTGACACAGGGACAGAGTACATTAATTGTAGAGACAAACATTCACGTGCATGCACAGGGACAGAGTACAAAGTTTGATCACTCTGCTCATATCCTTACTTATGGGATTCAAACTTCAATTATACAGAGATCAATCATCATCCATCAAGGGCCCAAATATTCATATATGAATTAAATCCATAAGGCACAAATGTACTTAAACATTTCTTATTTACACAATGACTTCAATCTGATGGCCTTCTTCCCCTATGTAGCTTTATGCAGTTCTCTTTAGCAGATCGGTGTAGGATTTTCTTTTTCCATCACCTTTTCCATTTAATCAATGCTCCAACTCATCCTCAAGCATATTAAGTCATTACTACAGGGTTTTTGTCTTCAATCAAATTCTATGCCATACAAACTCAATTAATGAATAATTTCTCAATAATTCATCTGCAAACTGTATTAAACCCCTAATTCAACTCCACTGCTCTGTCTCTAATTCCTCTGTTGCCTCTGCTACCTCTCTAGTTCTCGAATCAACTAACCCTTCTAAAACTGCCTCAGCTTCATATTTCATTTTCTCTTTTGCTTGTTGCTGTTTCAAGTGCTCCTACTTTGCCAATTCCATTCCCATCAATGACAAAATTTCCAACACATTGCAAAATAAATGGGTTTATAGGTTGAAAGAAGAAGATGGAGGAAAACAAAGGTACAAAGCTAGACTTGCGGTGAAGGGGTTTGCACAAAAGAAAGGTATTGATTTTGATAAAATATTTTCTCTTGTTGTTAAGATGACTTCAATCAGAACTATTTTAAGTCTTGTAGCAGCGAAAGATTTACATATTAAATAGTTAGATGTAAAGACAAAATTTCTCCATGGAGATTTGGAGGAAGAGATATATATGGAGCAACCAGAAGGATATGAGGTCAAAGGGAATGAAAAATTAGTGTGCAGGTTAAATAAGAGCTTGTATGGATTAAAACAGGCTCCAAGGCAGTGGTATCTAAAATTTGACAAGTTTATGTCTGAACAAGGTTATACTAGATGTCACTCGGATCATTGTGTTTATCTGAAAAAACAAAATGATGGCAGCTATATTATATTGTTATTGTATGTAGATGACATGCTTGTTGCAGGTTCTAACATGCAGGAAATAAATGTGCTCAAAAGGAAATTGGAAAATTCATTTGCAATGAAGAATTTGGGAGCTGCAAAGCAAATCATTCGTATGAGAATAAGTAGAGATAGGAAAAATTGCAAATTGACACTGTCTCAGAATGAGTACATATAAAAGGTGCTGAAAAGATTTAATATGCAGAATGAAAAACCAGTTAGTACACCTTTTGCTACCCATTTCAAACTTAGTAAGGAGATGTGCCCCAAGACCTAAGAAGAAATGGACTATATGTCTAAAGTTCCATATGCATTAGTAGTTGGAAGCTTAATGTATGCAATGGTCTACACAAGGCCTGATATTGCACATGCAGTGGGAGTTGTAAGGAGGTACATGTACAATCTAGGAAAAGAACATTGGATGGTAGTGAAATGGATTCTCAGATATTTGAGAGGTACCAAAAATCAAGAATTATTCTTTGGTGGTTCAAACATTTCTCTACAAGGATGTGTTGATGCAGATATGGCAGGTGACAGAGATAACATGAGGAGTACTACGGGATATGTATTTACTGTAGGTGGAACAGTTGTTAGTTGGGTTTCAAAAATCAAAAGTTTTGTTGCACTTTCAACAACAGAAGCAGAGTATGTTTCTGCTACAGAGGCTAGTAAGAAAATGATTTGGTTACAAAGGTTTATCGATGAATTGGGTAAGAATCATGATATGGGCATGCTATACAGTGATAGCCAAAGTGCCATTCGTCTTGAAAAGAACTCAAAATTTCATTCTAGGACTAAACACATACAACTCAAGTACCATTTCATATGGTCAGTGTTGGAAGATGGACAGTTGAAGCTGGAAAATATACACACTAGCCAGAATCCTGCAGATATGCTAACAAAAGTTGTAACCAGGGAGAAACTGAGATTATGCTCAGTTTAAATTGGTCTTCAAGGATGATGATGAAGATGAGAAATAGCCAGGTCCAAAGAGGAGTCATTTTCTAGCAAATGAAGTAGCAGTGGAGTTTCTAAAATCAGTCTCCAAGTGGGAGATTGTTGGGTGTGGAGCCTGATTATCTTGTTTATTTTGTATCACAGCGTTGGACCCCTGTACCCTAATGGGGCGGCAACACCGCTCATAATTAAATTCTTCGTAGTGGGTCTAGGGGGGGGCGACTGTGACTTTATGGAGCTCCCCCCGCCTCGAGGTTTCAGGGGCAGCACCCCCGAAGCTAAAAATAGATGTAAAATTGCCTTGTAAAAGTATAGTAATTTCTAGTCAATCTAGGTCGTTCATTAGGCAGATGATCTAACGATAGAAGTTATGTTTAGTTTAGGGTTTTTTTCCCTAGAAGGAAACCCCTCACTTGTATGAGGGTATGTATTGTGGCTGTGATTGTATATGTGTATTCTCAGAGTGAGAAATAGATACGGAGACTGTGAGAGAGAATAGAGGATATTATAGGAGATCTGCTGTAGGTTGTGTCTCTTCATTTTGCTGGATAATAGAAAGGAAGGACTAGTTGTTTGGGCTGGACGTAGCACAAACTAGGTGAACCATGTATATCTGTGTCTCTCTAGCTTTAACTGTTCTGTGTGCTTGTGTTTTTCGCATATTTTATGTGTTGCATTGCTCTATAATATATAATTTTCTAACAAGAGATACCAAGGGTATCTAGCAGCCATGAGTACGATAGTACAATCTGAGCCTGGATATTTTGAAGAAGCCGTAAAGCATCAAGTTTGGAATGATTCTATGCAGAAAGAATATGAGTCCATTATGAAAAATGATTTCTTTGAAGTGGTCCAAATACCGGAGGACAAATCTGTTCTCACCTCGAAATGGATTTACAAGATTAAGCATGGATCTTATGGAAGTACTGAAAAGAACAAGGCAATATTTGTTGCCATAAGCTTCTCTCAAGAATAAGGCATAGATTTTGATGATATGTTTGCACCTGTTGCCCGCTATACCACCATATCATCTATTATTTCCCTTGCTGCAACATAAGGATGGATTCTCCATCAGATGGACGCAAAGAGCACTTTTTTGCATGGTTCTATAAAGGAAGAGGTGTATGTGGAGAAACCTCTGGGGTTTGAAGTTCCAGATAGAGAAACCCATGCATGCAGGTTGAAGAAATCCATCTATGGGTTGGAGCAAGCCCCTAGGGCTTGGTATGAGAGGATAGATAGCTACTTGATGAAGTTGGGCTTCACTCGAAGTAATGATGATCCAAACCTTTACTTTAATGTTGATAGAGAAATGCCTCTCATTCTGGTTCTCTATGTGTATGATCTCTTCCTAACAGGTGCCGACCCTCTCATTCATTAGTGTAAGAGGGAGCTAGCTTCCAAGTTTGAGATGAAATATCTAAAACTGATGCACTACTTCCTAGGCTTGGAGATCCGGAAGAGGCCAGGCGAGATTTTTCTTTCTCAAGGAAAATATGTCATGAAGCTGCTAGAGAGATTTGGTATGGTGGACTGTAAGTCTGTGTCAACACCGATGGAACTCAACTTTAAGAATTTGTGTGAAAACGTTGATAGGCATGTGCTAAAAAATCCTACTGAGTATCGACAACTCGTGGGGGGCCTGATGTTCCTACTGAACTCTCATCCAGACGTATGTTATGCAGTGAACACTTTGAGTCAACATATGATTGATCCTCATCACATTCAATAGATTGGTACCAAGAATCTATTGAGATATATTCGGGGCACAATCAACCATGGGTTGAGATACACTTCCGGGAGTTTGAGACTCCATGGATATACTAATACTGATTGGGCTAGATATCTTGGGTTCAAACCCGACCGCGCCCCTCTTAATAGCATTTACACTACTAAACCTTCGATACATATGCCTTTCCAAACTATATATTATACGCCTCCATACATATATGCCAACATTGATAATATAGATCAGACCTTTGTATAGTTTAAACCATAGCACGTATGTGCATGCGAACGCACCTTTGGACTTTAGAATTAATATGTCACCGAATTTAAATATTCGATGATGTGCCAAGGTTTAATAACATTAGAACTTTACAATGTTAAAAATTTATGTGTGGATTAATATATTAATTAAGATTTAGAAATTAGTTATTAATATTAATCTATATAATAATATCATAACACAATATATGAAATTTAATTCATATAATATATTAATATATATATATATATATATATATATATATATATATATATAATTAACTCCCGATCTTAATAATAATAAAATATAATTTTCCATCGCATGAATCTATAAACCCAAAATTCAGCCTTAGGATGTCATTGGGCAATTTTCTCCTTCACAAACCAAACTGGCGAAAAATGGAGTGACAATTGTCACAATCCCATTGGACTAAAACTGAATAAGATTCCCTGAATGCTGACTGAGCTGCAATGTCATCATTTGTACATGTTCTGCAATTTTTTTAATAAAAATTTTCCTCTTTTGAATGGCGATCAACAGACCATGACTCCTTCATCTTAACTTAGTTTTCAATGAAACAAGTTGTATTGGATTCCTTGCAATGGGTCAGTCGATTTTGTTCTAGTTTCATTAAATTCTGAGTATTTTAATTTTTGAGGTAAAATACTAAGCCTCTGATCAGGTATAGGTTTGTTTTTGTTCCCGTTTATCGTATTGTTCAAGTGTCTAGAAGAAAATATTTGTTTTATGGTTGGTTTATATATGTTAATTGCATATTTATTTTTGTTAGGTACGAGTCGTAACATAGGGGTTCAAAACACATACATATTTTCATGTGGTTTCCCAAAGATCCCAATATGGGAAGATTGGATTGTTCCAACCCTATGAATATTAATGCAACAAAGTGCTACTTTGAAAAATATGTAACAATGTCAAATCCATGTGACATACATCATCGACATTTCATGATCCCTCGATGTATGAATGATGATCCATGCCTTTGATATTTTCAACAATATTTTTCTTTCAATCCTGAAGAGGATTATCAGCATTTGGTGAACCGAGTCCAAAGGCATACGAAATGCAGTGTGGATTCCTATTGATAGAAAAATAGGTATATCATTTCATGCCACTATGATGATCCATGGAAGGTTCGTGTTGAGTCAACTTTGTTCATAGATGAAAAAGGGAAAAACAAATATGAACCAACATGAAATGATAATCATTTAAATGTTAACAATGTAGATATTTTGAAAATGTGGCAAGCAAATATTTATTTTCAACTAGTTATCTCTCAGCATGAAGTTTTGAAATATATTATGAAATATGCATCAAAGGTAGAAAGAAGATCATAAATTTATCATGAAATGTTGACAAGAGATTCTAGTGCAAGTGGATGTGAGGCTCCTGTGTTAATTGTGTATAGACGGTTCTTTGTTGAAACGCTTGTCGACTGTGACATTGGAACTCAATAAATCTGCCATATGTCGCTAAGGATACCTCTTATTGTGTGTATTCACAATTTTTTCCTGTTGAACATTGAGAGAAATGTATACCAAAAACTTATGCTTCATTTTGATGAAATTTCATATGGAAATTTGTTTGCTATAGTATGGAAGGAAGTGTTATACCACCATTCAACGAGAGGTAAGCACTTGAAAATTTGTGTTTGTTTATCAGATACAAAAAAATGAAGATATACTTCCAAAAATTTATTCACTATCTCAGTTTTACCATCGGATTGAGGATGAAAAGATGAGATATGAGCTAATTGAGTACCCAAACAAGAAAATAAATCCGTCCAAAAATTTCCAGTAAAAATGGGATCTCTGTCGCTCACAATAACCTTTGAGTTTCCATGTAGATTTTGAATTTTTTCCATAAATGTAGTAGTAATTGTACTTGGTTTAAATGGATGAGATAGTGCACAAAAGTCTGCATACTTGGTAGGTCTATCAACTACCACCATGATGACATTCTTTCCTTCGAAATTGGGTAAACCTATGATAAAATCCATTGAAATCTCCTCCCAATGTTGACTTGGAATGGATAAAGGTTGTAGAAGACCTGGAGACTTAATCGTCTCAACTTTATTCTACTGGAAAACCAAACATTCCACCACAAACTTTTGAATATCAGATTTAAGGCCATCCCAAAAAATTATTTCCTCACCCTATGGTAAGTTTTTAAAAATCTTGAATGTCCTCCTAAAGGAGAAGTGTGCAAGTCCAAAAGAATCTTTTGTTTTAGTTGGGAATTCTTACAAAGATATAAGTGATCTTTGTACCATGAGGAATCATTTTTCCAACTAAATGTATCAGATGTACTAGGATCTTGCTGCAACTTTTGAATGAATGACCACACTTCTTCGTCATTCTTCCATTCATCTCTTGCTTCGGTTATCCAATCTAGTTGGATAATAGAAATGGCACAAAGCAATGTTTCCACCTCTTCATTCTTTCTTGAGAGTGCAGCTGCAACAACATTTAGCTTCCCTTTTTTGTAGATTATTTAAAATTCATAACCCAACATCTTTGTGACCCATTTTTGATGCTCTTCTTAAGATATTTTTTGTTCCAAAAAGTGTTTAAGAATATCATGATCATTTTTTACCATGAAGTCTCTTCCCATTAGGTAATTTCTCCATTTCTTTAGTGCATGCAGTATTTCTAACATTTCCTTCTCATAAGTAGGTTTTTGTAAATACTTTCCTTTGATTGGATGACTTTCAAAAGCAATGGGTCTTCCTTCTTGCATTAAAACAACACCAATTCCATTTCCTGAGGCATCACATTCCACAATAAAGGTTTTTGTGAAGTTTGGCCTAGCTAAGACTGGTGCTAGTCACATTGCCTCTTTAAGATGTTCAAAGGCCTTAGTTGCTTCAGGAGTCCATGAAAATGCATCTTTCTTCAATAATGTTGTTAGAGGTGATACTATTATCCCATAATTCTTAACAAACTTGGGATAATACCCTATTAACCTGAGAAATCCTTGCAACTGCTTTATGGTTGTTGGGACTTTCCATTCCTTAATGGCTTTAATTTTGTTAGGGTCTACCTTAACACCCTCATGAGATACAATATGACCCAGATATTCCACCTCTTGTACTCCATAGAAACATTTGGATGTTTTTTCATATAATTGTTTCTCCTGCAATAGTTTGAGCACCCTGTCAAGATGTTGAGCATGATCCTTCCAAGACCTATTGTAGATTAGTATATCATCAAAAAATACTAGCACAAATTTTCTAAGGAATGTTTTGAAAATGGAATTCATCAACCCTTGAAATGTAGAAGGTGCATTGGTAAGGCCAAAAGGCATGACCAAAAATTCATAATGACCCTCATGAGTTCGAAATGATGTTTTTGGAATATCTTCAGTCGTCATTCTAATTTGATGATATCCCGAACGAAGATCCAACTTGGTAAAATAAATTTCTCCATGTAATTCATCCAATAATTCATCAATCACAGGAATGGGAAATTTATCTTTAATGGTGAGCTTATTGAGCTCCCTATAATCCGGACACATTCGCCATGATCCATCCTTCTTGTGTACTAATACTACAGGAGCAGAGAAAGAACTTTGACTGGGTTGAATTATACCCGCCTCTAACATTTCTGCAATCATACGTTCAATTTCACTTTTTTGGAAGTAAGGATATCTATAAGGCCTGATGTTTGGAGGAACACTTCCTGGAATCAAATGAATAGCATGATCATGATCACGACTAGGTGGGAGTCCTTTGGGAGTTTCAAACACCTTGGAATGATTGTCCAAGACTTGTTGGAGATCTGCAGAAATAGATGATTTTGATGTCGGAACTTCTAGTGAGCATAATTGTGCAATTACGCCTCGTTGTTCTTTCTTTAGAAGCTTTGTCATGACATTAAAGCTTATTATCCTTCCTGGCTTCCCTTCAATACCCCGTAATTCGACTTCCTTTCCTTCTGAAAAAAATTTCAAGAAAAGTTCTTGAAAATTAAAAGATACCGTCCCCAAAGATTGTAACCATTGTACTCCTAGTACAACATCAGCACCTCCCATAGGAATGGAAAGCATTGGACTAGTCAATACATATTCCCCATGGTTAGCTTGATATTATGGCATTTTCCAGAGCAATTTATAGTTCCTCCATTTGCAACCATCACTTGACATTCTGGTGCTGGGTATAGGAAACAATTCAATTCCTTCGCTACCTTACAATGAATAAAATTATGGGTACTACCTGAATCAATCAACACTATTACCTTTTTCTTCTTGATATGTCCTTCTATCTTGAGAGTTTGAGGAGTGGTAATTCCTTCCAATGCATTACATGATATGGTCGGACTCATTTATTCCTCTTCTAGGGTTGGTTCCTGGTGTATCTCCTCTTATTTTTCATTTTCTTCTTCCTCTTCACAATCTATGTAAAATAATTTCTTCTCAGCACACTTATGACCTTTAGTGTATTTTCTATCACAACTGTAGCAAAGTCCTTTTGATATTTTTTCCTCCAATTGTTGTGGTGTCAACCTTGTAGGTTGTCGAAATCTAGGAGTAGCAACACTTCCCTCTTTATAGAAGTGAGTGGTAGGCTTCCTTGTCGCCATAATTTTACATTCAATTTTTCTTGCCAAACTGAATACCTTCTCCAATGAATCGGGTTCCAAAACGCGAACTTCATTTTGGATGCTATCCTTTAAAGTACCTATGAAGAGATCAATCCTATGTTCTTCTGTAATATCAGTTACCCTTATATTCAATTTTTGGAAGTCCTCAATGTGCTCCCCCACTAAACCCTTTTGTTTGAGATTTATCAGTTGACAAAAGAAGGTGTTGCTCTTTGTATCATCATAATGTGCTATCATTTCCTCCATAAAAATTGACCAAGTGACAATTTTTTTACGGGAGAAAAGCCATCAATACCATACAAATGTATTTTGTTCTAGATGTAAACTTGCAATGCGTACCTTTTGTGTGTTTTGCACATTATTGAGATCAAAATATTGCTCCATCTGTAGTATCCATGTTACGGGATCCTTGCCATCAAAATTCCTCATATCCATATTTGGAATATGGTGGTTCTTCTTGCCAACATTAGAGTTTATGAAATCATGATTAGCATTTATTTTGTTCGCATCATGAGTTTCCTCTACCATATTTTCACCACTAGGAAACATTTGTTGTATCAAATTTGTCAAACCTTCCATGTGTGCTTTTAGATCATTCTTCATATTTTCCATATTTTCATCGATCTTAGCTTCCATGCCAGCTTCCATGCCATCTATCTTAGATTCCACGCCTTTCTTCAAACCATCCATATTATTCTTGAAACCATCCATCTTCACTTCCACGCCTTTCTTTAAAACTTCCATTTCATTTTTTGCTGCTCTTTGCGAGAGCGAAATTTGGTGCACTTGCTCTTGTAATTTTGATACATCATGTTGCAATTATTCATCTTCATTAGTCATAGTAGAGCCTTCTCAAGGCTTAATTGGTGTTGAATTATATTTACAGGGAATTTTTTAGAACCCAATACTGATATCTATTCTACAATACGCCCTTGTAATCAATTCAAATTGATTCTTCAAACACGACTTATGCAATTCGAAAAAAAAAAAGACACACATGTCTCTTGCTTTTGAGGAGCTCGATATTGAAATTGGATTATCTCTGTGATTGTGGCTCTTCAATATCTGAAATTTGGCATTGAGGTAGCCCTTTAAATTCTCTTTTGAATGCCACAGGTCTGACCTGATTTGGATTCTCCAAGGAAAAGTTATGTTAAATCTCCCACAATGACCTAATTATGGACTAGTTCAATAGAGCGAACTTGTACGACTTTCCACATGTCACTGTTTCATCCTTCTACTTTGAAATTGATAGAAAAGAAACTACATTTCATGTAATTGCAACCACTTTTTACGACACTCCAATCTGATGCTCAGAGAGAGAGTTATGAATATTTTCCCACGATCACCTCTTTGAGATGAAATTTGGGAGCCTAAAAAAGCACTACCTTCCACAGATCATATCTCCCAAAATTTTGTGAACCAAGATCTAAAATTTTGCGACAATTTTCCTCAGGATTTCGGTTTCGCACCCTCAAACTTTCAGATTCTAAAACTTCGTAGAAAATAAGCTATAGAGAAAATTCCATGATGACCTGTTTAGAGCAGCGAAACCCTAGAATCCAAAGCTCTGATACCAAATGTTGTGAAACCAGCTCCAAAAAGAGAAGAAAAGAGATATCAACACCTTAGAAATAAGCCACTTCGAGGGGGCAACCTCTAATACATTACATGAATGAACAATTCTTGGATGATACAAATTAAAAAACCTCCTTTCTATATATAGGAGTCCATGGGGCCACAATGTAATTGTAGTGGGGCCACAATGTAATCCTAGCCGACCTAACATTAATAATTTAGGGGCACAATAATAACAATCTGGGGGTTACAAGGGTACAATAATAACAATAAGTGGGTTACACTAACAATAATAAGGGACTATACTAGTAATATAGGGACCTAACAAGGTTTATGAAACCTGACCCCATTTCTTCAAACATTTGTGTTTAATAGAAATGACAAAATCATGGAGTTTTGATTCCAACCATAAGTAGGATACATAGAGAGCATGATGTTTCCATGCCATTGTTCTTGTCTAACCACAATTTTATTCTGTTCCCGATTAGGGGTCTAAAGAGTTTGGAAATTTTTGTTGGACTGAGTTTCTTTTATTCAATCCATTTCGTGATATCTCTTCGGATATAGGGCTTACAATTGAAACAATCATTGAGAACTGAAGGAGTTGAAGATAACATGCATGGCATATTGATCAAGTTCCTTTTCTAAATGAAATCAATGAAGAAGATGTCGATTCCATTGTTCATGAATAAAGTCTTGATCGATATTCAGAATAGTGGTAGTTTTTTTCTAGAACAACTCCTCCAAAAAATGTAATCATTTCTAACCTTAACAATATTGGTAGAAGAAAATTTGATATTAATTATAATTGGCAGGAAATAATGGGGTCACGCAATATAGCAGAAGAGGATATAAATTTTATAAAAGATGTGTAGTTTGCGGGTATTGTTATTGACAACACTATTGTGGAGATAATTTTGTCACCTTCCTCTTTATCAGAGAAACAACAAGTTTTTTTTTAAATTGTTTTTCGGTTTTTTTTAATGGTGGGATTGATGATATTTTCAAAATTATTATTCAAGGAACTAATGGAACTGGAATGTCTTCTCTTATTCATTATATTTCTCATGCTCTTTTTTCTTCAACAATGGATTATAGAATTCCATTTTTATTTCTTGCTCCAACTCGCATAGTTTATTTTAATATACGTCACAAAACAACACACTCTACTTTCAAATATCATATAAAATATACGAAACCGTTAAATTCTATATATTTTTATTGATGAAATGAGATTTATTGGTCCACTGTTATTCATGCACAAATATTTTCATTTGCGAAAAGCCTTTCTCGAAAACAAGGCTTCCCCTTTTTGTGGCAGGTCCATGATTCTTTTAGGTGACCATGGGAAAATATCTCCTGTTAATGATAATCCCTTGTATGTAGGTAGAGAAAAAGGGAAAGTGTTGTGGAAAAGCTTCAACATTGTTGTGACATTCGATAAAATTTATAGAAAACAAGGAGTGATATGATACAAAAATAATTTCGGAATATTTTAACCAATATTAGAATTGCAGAACCTCTTTTGGATGATTAGGATATTCTTATTACGTATGTCGATAAATTCTTCCATCCATAGGAAAAGAGTTTATTCAATTCTTCAGTTCACTTGTTTGAAACGATTAATATCTTCAATTTGGATAATCATAAAATGCTAAAATCATTAAATTTTCCAATTGCAACATGTGTTGCAGAATGTGCTAAAGGAACATAAATAGTTGACAGTGATGATCATGTCCTAGAGTGTGAATTGTTACTATGTAGTGGAGAGTGTGTCATGCTTATGTGTAATTCGTGGGTTGAAGCTTGTTTGGTTAATGATTAACTTTGATATATTGAAGATATATTTTTTCCACCTAGTTCAAAGCTTCCATAACTTCCACAATTTGCTACGATTATTTTTAGTACACTAGTGTTCCATTCAAGAGGGATTGTCCAAACTTTATGCCCATAACAATTTTTGGTATAGGGAATCTTAAAAATATGCCTTTGAAGATGGCATGGGCCCTGACTTAGACAAGTCATAGGGGATGAATTTTAAATGAGCCACTGCAGATATTAGAGATAAAGGTAGGAAATATTTGAAATTTACAGCTATATCAAGAGTGAAATCGATGGATGGTTTACAAATTTCACTACATTTTTATTTTCAACGTTATGCAAAAATGAAAAAAAAACCATATTTTGCACTTACGAAGAAAGAGGAGGAGCGATTAAAGTCGATATCATTTTGAGGTATTTATCTTTAATAGAGTTTAGTGCTTTGGCATAGTTTTGAAACTGATATGAATACTTTTTTTCTTTTGGTTGCTGTAACTTGCAATAAATTGTATGTACATCAATAATTTATTATTTTTCCTCTTGATGATTTCAAAATATTTGTTAATAATTGAAGTTAATTTTAAATAATTAGAAAAAAGTACGTGAGTAAATAATTTATTGTGGTGTTGTTGTTGTTTAATTCATTAAATTGTAGCTATTGTTCCATTTTGTTGTTCTTGTTTTCAACCATATTAAATATATGTCTCTTTATTTTTTTTAGTGAATTACTGCTTGGTATTATACACACACACACACACACACACACACACACACATATTTTGTGTGTGTGTGTACTAATTTTATTTTTTTCATTCTCATTGAAATGGAGATCTTGAAAATAACGATGTCGTGTATTACACCTCTATAATTCGTCTTAGTGTTGAAGCAATGAATTTTCTTGCGTATAGTTGGAAAAGGATTGATAGAAAACTTTGGTTTCATCCTAGTTTTGCTGATGAACATGTACGTGTCTTAGATGAAATGAAATCAAATGTGAAATACTTGTTGCATGTTAATGAGAGTGAATCTGGAAGAAAGACAAGAAGGGGCTAGTTAGAAAGGGTGAAAGCCAGCGATAATTACGTTGTTGATTTGAATTGGTGTTTCTTTTTTCATCTATCTAGATGTGTTATGGAAGAGGCTATTTAATAAATGCCTTGTGGTGGAGTTTTTAAAGTACATATTCCTAGTGGAATTTTTTTGATGTAAAGATAAAAAATATATATTTCTTAATTTAAATTCTCTTTTTTTTTCGGTTCCATTGTTGGAAAAATAGATTTTTTGTCATTGGTGTTATTATGTGAAAAATTACATATGAATGATCTTCAAATTTTGTAGGGTTTTTTTTCTTAGATTCCAATGTTTACAATTCAGATGTGTTTTTTTTTTCTTTCATCTTGTAACGTTGTGTTGTATAACAATACATGTTGATCAATTATTCAATTTGTGTTCTTATGATTTAATAAAAATTCTTTAGTTTAATGTTATTCTCTTCGGTTTGTAATTGATTCTTTTTTTAGTATCAATTGCTTTACTTTATTGATGTGTTTGGTTTATAAGAAATATTCTTGAGGTTCATAGTATGAATGTTAGAGCTTAATGTTTATTTAGCAGTTCACAATATCTATCTTTCTCTTTATATGCTTTGGATTTAAAATTTTGATGTAATGGTTTTGTGACTATTGTTTCAAAATAACCTTGGTTAACCATGGTAAATGATGGTGGAAAATGGTTGAGTGTGGCTTTTTGATGGAGATTGTCTCAACATGGAGAATATATGTGGAAAAACATCATCGGTCATAATGGTTATTCATGGGAATCTTGGTTTATAGTTGTGGTGTTCAATGGTCAACCGCGGTCAATAATTATGGTCCAATGTCACTTTGTGATAATAATTGTATCAATGTGAAAATCAACCATGGTCAATATGATAGTCAACCATGTTTGTATATGGGTATGTAGTATTCATCTTTGGGTTTATATACCTTCGGTTTATAAGATTAATCCCTTGGGTTTAATATTCTTCACTAGGGGTCATAATTACTTAGGGTTTTAGTATTGACCCCTTGATTTTATTATTCCCTTTGGTTTATGGTATCAATCTCTTTGGTTTGTTATGTCAAGGTTGAACCATGGTTAAGCATGGTCAAATGTCACATTGTGACAGATTGTATCAAAATGAAAATCATCCATGGCCATACATGGATAGGAATGATTATTAAATCATCTATAATATTTACATTGGGGTTTATATATTTTAGTTTTATATTATTTGATCGGGTTTAGTATTGTTCCCTTGGGTGAAATATTTCTCCCTTGGATTAATAATCGCTTAGGTTTCTAGTATTAATTTCTTAGATTTATTATTTTCTCGTGTTTATAATTTCAATAACTGTTAACTGTGGTCAATAATGGCCAACCAAGGTTTACAACCAATCATGGTCAACCATGGTACAACGTCACATTTTGACAAATATTGTCTCAATATGAAAATCAACCATCGTAAACCATCTTGATTTAAGGTGTTTTAATATTTATCTTAGGTTTTTACACTGCGGGGTTTAATATCTTTCCCTTGGGTTTATAATCCCTTGGGTTTTTAGTGTTAATCCCTTGTATTTTTATAGTAAATTCAAAACCATAGTCAACCATGTTTGTAATACACACACACACACACACACACACACACACACACACACACACACACATTGAGTTTATAAGATTAATCCCTTACGTTTAATATTCTTGACTTGGTTTCATAATTCCTTGGGGTAATAGTATTATTCCCTTATTTTTTGTATTCCCTTTGGTTTGTTAATGTCAAGGTTCAACCATGGTTTACCATGGTCCAACATCGCATTATGACAAAGATTGTATGAAAATGAAAATCAACCAAGGCCATAGATGAACAAGAATTTTTATTAGACGATTTATAATATTTATGTTGGGGTTATATGCATTGGGTTAATATTATTTGATTTCTTTTAATATTGTTTCCTTGGGTGAAATATTTCTCCCTTGGGTTAATAATCGCTTGGATTTTTAGTATTAATTTCTTGGGTTTATTATTTTCTTTGGTTCATAATATCAAATAATCATTTACCATGGTCAATAATGGTGAACCAAGGTCGAAAAATGATCGTTCTAAACCATGGTTGATCATGGTCAACAATGGCACAATGTTGCATTGTGACAAAGATTGTCTCAATCTCAAAGAAAACCATGCTCAACCAATTTCAACCATGGTTAGCCATGTTTGTTTAAGGGTTTTTAATATTCATCTTAGGGTTTACATACCTTGGGTTTATATTTTTCCCTTGAGTTTATAATCCCTTTATTTTTTAGTATTAATATCTTGGGTTTTTATAGTATGGGTTTTTATCTTTCGGTTTATGTATCTTGGGTTTATAACATTAAATCCTTGGGTTAATAATCACTTGGGCTTTTAGTATTAATTTCTCAGGTTTATTATTTGCTCAAGTTTATAATGGCAATCATCGTTGACAATTTTTCAACAACGGTCAACCAAGGTCGACGATAAATCATGCTGAACAATGGTTAATCATGGTCAACCATTGTCCAACATCACAATGTGACAAATATTTCCTCAATATGAAAATCAACCATGGTCAACATTATTTATTTGAGGGTTTTCAATATTTATCTTAGGGTTTATATACCTTGGGTTTATATTCTTCACTTGGGCTCATAATTCCTTGGGGTTTCAGTATTTATCCCTTGGTTTGTTTATTACCTTTGGTTTATGGTGTCAATCCCTTCAGTTTGTTAATTTCAGGGTTCAACCATAGTTAAGCATTGTCGATCATCGCATTGTGACAAAGATGGTATTAAAATGAAAATCAACCATGGACATACATGGACATCCATGTTTATTAGATGGTGTATAATATTTATCTTAGGGTTTATATATGTTTGGTTTATATTATTGGAGTAGGTTTGATATTGTTCCCTTGGGTGAAATAGTTCTCCCTTGGGCTAATAATTACTTGGCTTTTTAGTATTAATTTCTTGGGATTATTATTTTCTTTGGTTTATAATGTGAGTCATCATTGACCATGGCCAATAATTGTAAACCAAGGTCGTTGATCAATCATGCTCAACCGTGGTTAATCATGGTCAAGCATGGCCTAATGCCACATTATGGTAAATATTTTCTCAATCTGAAAATCAACCATGTTTAACCATGTTTATTTAAGGGTTTTTAATATTTATCTTAGGTTTTGTATACCTTGGGTTTATATTATTCCCTTCGGTTTAATATTATTCCCTTAGGTTTATAATCCCTTGGGTTTTTATAGTATGGTCAAATGATAATCAACCGTGTTTGTATAAGGGTTTATAATATTTATCTTTGGAATTATATACCTTGGATTTATGAGAACAAACCCTTGGGTTTAATATTCTTCACTTGGGTTCATGATTCCTTGGGATTTTAGTATTGATCCCATGGTTTTTTTATTCCCTTTAGTTTTTTAATGTGAGTGTTCAACCACTGTTAAGAATGGTCCAATGTCATATTATGACAACGATTGTGTCAAAATGTAAATAATCCATGGCCATACATGCATAAGCATGTTTATTAGACGACCTATAATCTTCATCTTGGGGTTTATAAACGTTGGGTTTATATTATTTGATTAGGTTTAATGTTGTTCCCTTGGGCGAAATATTTCTCTATTGGGTTAATAATCGCTTGGTTTTTAATATTAATTTGTTAGGTTTATTATTTGCTTGACTTTATAACGGAAATAATCATTGGCTAGGGGGTTTATAATATGAGATCTAAACCATTAATGCATATTGCATTTTTCAACCACATTTACTGATGTGGTTAGGCATGTGATTCATATACGCCTATCAACATATATCAAGTGCATTTATTAATGTGGTTGTTCTACTTATATTTATCATAATCTCACTGGATGTTTAGTTGAGAATATCTCCTAAACATTTGTTTTTTTCGAATATTTTTATTTAATATAATTGAACAATTTTTTAAAATAATTTTTCCAACTCCATTTATATAATAACAATGAATTACTTTGTCCAAAAAAATATAAAATTTTAATAATAAACAAATTCTAATTACTTTAATAAAAATAAAAGTTTAATTTTTTTCAGAATCATTACTTCCAAATTTGAGGGTAAGTTGTGGAGTGATATGGAGTTAGAGGGGAAAATAAAGTTAAGCTACTATAAGGAGGTAATCAACCCTACACTTGCTAACCATAATTACATTTATGTATTAACCAATATTAAGAAGCGAATGAATATTGCAAGGATCAGAAATAAAGGCCGCATTGAAATTGGATGTTGGTCTATTCCCAAGATCCTTTGGGATGAAAGAATATCTCTCCTTTGGGATACTAATAAAGTCAAAGATGAAAAACAATTTCTCTTGGATTTCCTGGTCCCTGCTCACATTCGTTCTCATTTCCATAAAATTTGCCCTACTACCAACCTCCTTGACTTGTTGAGTCACGAAACTACATTAACCTCGAAACACTTCTTTTCCTCCTTTTTTATCATAGAAATAAAATTTTAAATAATCTCAATTAACCACTTCTTTCTTATGGTTTAATAGGACATATTGGTCTTAGTCAACCTTAATCACCATCATCATCATTAAAAAAATATTTAAATAAATATATTTTTTATTTTTTTTATATTTAATAATCTTATAAAAGATTATTTAAATTATAAAATATATTGATTTTTTTGTTAATATTATTTTTTCAATATAAAATTTAATTTAAAACTTTTTAATGGCTAAAGAAATTGATTTTTTCTAGAGTAATAATTTAAAACCTAATTTTGTTTATAAAAATAAAAATCAACCCCATTTAAAAAATTAACAATATATTAAAATTTCATTAAAAAAATAAAAAATAGAATCATTTCAATACTTCTATAGCAGAGACAAAATAATAGCATCTAAAAAGAATCACAATATATTAAAATTTCATTAAAAAATTAAAAAATAGAATTATTTCTATACTTCTATAGCAGAGACAAAATAATAGCATCAAGATAAACATTGGAAAATACTCATTAGACTATACAATGTACATCCCAATCAGATAAACAATCTGAATGACTTCGTCGCAAAATCTCAATAAATGAGAAATATGTTTAGTTTCAACAAAATCTAGAAGCATTTTAGAAATTTCTACAATAACTTGTGCGCTGGGTCTGATCGGAAGACGGAAATGTTGTCAGTCTGAACGAAAACAAAAAGTTTTTTCTACTTTTATTCAGAAACTGGATCTGATAGGAAATATGCATTACTTGACACCCAACACGGGCTTCGTTGGGTATGCAGCTTGGCTTACTTGACGAAATCGTTACAGTTGTCTAATTTTTTTAATTTTCGTTGCATAAGATATTCGATATTGTTGTAACGATACTCGGCATATTTATTTTTGCGTCTGAAAATCTATTCCAGCATAGTACCAATTCATCACATCATATCAAATTCATCATGGGATGATGGTAAACAATGAAATTATGGAACCGTGAATGTCTTCATCTATTGTGACTTTGCAGGCGTACGAATCTCCTATCTTTAAGTTGACAACTCCCACAACTAAAGATGGCAGTGATTCTTCAGCAAATGTGTACTAAAAATTGTTAGAATTTGCAAGAGCGTTAGCTATCGTGAACGTAATGAACATTGACAATGTGTAAAAGTTCAAAAGGAAATTTATATTTCAAATTTCAATATTATATGCATTGTCACGGTATCAGGGTGGGTGAGTGGCAGTTGTGTCAGCTGCTGCACCATCTCCATTTTGAAAGTAATGTGTTTATCATCTCAATCCTAGACATCGAATCTATGGAGTCGGTCAAGACAAACGTTACAGATTGAGTTCTATCACATCTGGTAAAGAAATTACCACGGAAGAATCCATATATATCATAACGGCACTCATGTATATCTCTTGAACGATTTCTTTTTAGATTTAAAAAAAATATATATTTCACCGATTGATTATAATGGATTTTTTAACAGCATGTTGGATCTTACTAAACTACGTTTTTTCGAAAACCACAGGTTAGATTTTACTAAACTATGCTTTTCTGAAAACAACAGGTTGGATTGTATTTGATAAGAATCTTGCACATCATGTGGGGTCTCTTGTGAGGCTGGATATTGTGGACAATTTTTGGAATACCATGACGTTATGTATATTTGAAAATTTTAGTACCTGAGGTAATGTAGCTAACCCTTTACATTGACTTTTCAGCCCCAAAATTCCAAGGAACAAGGATAGATATAAAGAAGACTCTCTGGTATTGTCGTGTTTTAATCAGATCACTTTCTTGCAGGAATGGTTACCTCCTCTCAAGTTTATCAGAATAAGCGACAGAGAGAAGATTATTGGAAAAGTGGACTGGCTCTGCCAGATGTGAAGAAACCTAATATCGGATTGCTAGTGCATGAGGGTGATCTCATACATGTGTTTGAGAAGATCGATACTGTGGATGCTATTAACAGCAGTATGAAAGCAACCCAGTCAGTGATTCAGCCAGAGGGCGAGAAGTGTTTAGAAGATGAAATTTGTTTGAAATCGCAAACAGATTATAAAGTCAGGCCCAGCGATGAAAAGGGCAGTACTTATCAGATGAGTTTAAATAAGCAAGACGAATTTACTGCTGATGGGAATTTTGAAGCGACCTCGGTGACGTCTGCTATAGCAGACTTCAGTTATTACGGTAATGTTTGTGAAGGCTTTGATTTCTTCGGAGAACATTTTTCTACGTATGAATTTGGATTCATCCTGCAGAGCTACATCGACCCAGAGTCAGCGCCCGATATTATATATTTGGACCCCACGAATGAGTATTTTGAACCCATGGAGGTTTCATATGGATATCTGTGGGAGGATGATATCTGGCAGTTGAATGAACATCCGATCATTCAAAATGATTCTGAATCACCACATCAAGAAGAATTTGGAACTAGTGGAGCCCACTTTCATGACGATTTGGAACCAGACAATCCAATTTCAAGGGAATAATGAGAAAGGATTGTAATGTACCAGCCTAGATCCATCTAACTCTGGATCTATCGTGCGCGAGAGGGATCAAATCTCTGGAGGTGCAAACCTATTTTTTGAGTGCAAAACTTGAGGAAAGGTTTGGACCTCGAGAGATTCGATCCCTCTCCGCCCATGATAGATCCAGAGTTAGATAGATCTAGGCTGGTTCCACTCGGAGGCATCAACGTCACATTTTTCAGATTATTAAAATTTTTGTATATTTTCGAGATGTAAGATGGATCTAGGCTGGTTTCAGTCGTGTGATGCCAAGGAAAATCTATCAAATATATGATTAATGTTATCAGTAATATGTAAATATATCAAATATTAATATAATCATTTTAAATATGCTAAATATTTCTGAGATTAACTTGGTCATTTTAATTTTAATTTTTCTTAGTTACCTAAGTTCGTTGAGATGATAATTATTGTTAATAACTATAATGATGACAAATGATGAAATATTATTTTTAAATGCAAAGTGACAATAATAGTGTTGAAAGATAGAAAATGTGAATAATAAGAACGTACTCATGTTACAATCAATCTCAAACTATTTTTTTCTACTATTCTTATTTCCTGCCTTGTTAGTTTTGTTATCTTTTCATATCGATTATATGAAAAAGAAAATTTAAATAGTAAACCATTTAAATCTTTAGCTCAATCTGTTGTAGTAAACATGATACATTGTCTCTCTTGCTCTCCAACATTAATAGCTTAAATTACTATAACACAAAAATCAATCTACATTGTTAATAACTTTTTTTGCTTACACTAAAATCAATGCATATTGTTAATCCAATCACTTTAATATTAATGTACTATCATATATCCAATTACATCAAATCATAAATCAACATATACATTGAAATCAATGCATTTAATGCAAGCAATCAAATAAGATTAGAAAATAACTTCTACATTGAAATCAATGCACCTAATGCAATCAATAATATAAGATTAGAAACCAACATCTACACTGAAATCAATGCATTTACTTAAAGAAATCAAATAGGATTAGAAATCGCCATCTACACTGAAATCATTGCATTTAGCGCAAACAATCAAATAGTATTAGGAATAATCTACATTGAAATCAATGCATCTAGTGCAAGCAATCAAATATAATTATAAATTGATGTCTAAATTGAAATCAACACATCCAGTGCAAGCAATCAAATAGTATTAAGAATCATCACCTACACTGAAATCAATGCATCTAGTGCAAGTAATCATATATCATTAGAAATAAATATCTACACTAAAATCGATGCATCTAGTGCAAATAATCAAATAGGATTATAAATGACCATCTCCACTTAAATCAATCCATCTAGTGCAAGAAATATTCTTCCCTCTCTCCACCCTCCATCCATATCTATATCCCCATCCATCTCTTTTTTTTTTTGTCTCTATCTCACCCCCCTAAACACACACGCTCTCGCACTCCATATATATCATTCTCTTTGTCGATCACCCTCTCTCCCCATCTCTCTCTTCTTCCCTCTCTTCCCTTTCTCTCCCTCTCCCCTGCTAATATCTCTCTTTCCTCCTTTTGTCCTCTCTCTCTCTCTCTCTCTCTCTCTCTCTCTCTCTCTCTATCTTCCTTATCACTCACTCACTCTCTCTCTAGGAATCAACATCTACACTGAAATCAATGCATTTACTCAAAGAAATCAAATAAGATTAGAAATCACCATCTACACTAAAATCAATGCATTTAGTGCAAACAATCAAATAGGATTAGAAATCATCTACATTGAAATTAAGTCATCTAGTGCAAGTAATTAAATATAATTATAAATCGACATCTAAATTGAAATCAACACATTTAGTGCAAGCAATCAAATTGTATTAGAAATCACCACCTACACTGAAATCAATGCATCTAGTGCAAGTAATCAAATATCATTAAAAATAAATATCTCCACTAAAATCAATGCATATAGTGCAAATAATCAAATAGGATTATAAATCACCATCTCCACTTATATCAATCCATCTAGTGGGAGAAATATTCTTCCCTCTCTCCACCCTCCATCCATATCTATATCCCCCTCCATCTCTTCTTTTTTGTCTCTCTATCTCACCCCCCTAAACACACGTGCTCTCGTACTCCATATATATCAATATCTTTTTCAATCATCCCTTCTCCCCATCTCTCTCTTCTTCCCTCTATTCACCTTCCATCTATATCTCTATCTTCCCCTTCTCTCCCTCTTCCCCATTAATATCTCTCTTTCCTCCTTTTGTCCTTTCTCCCTCTCTCTCCATCTTCCTTATCACTCTCTCTCTCTCTCTCTCTCTAGAAACCAACATCTACACTGAAATCAATGAATTTACTCAAATAAATCAAATAGGATTAGAAATCGCCATCTACATTGAAATCAATGCATTTAGTGCAAACAATCAAATAGGATTAGAAATCATCTACATTCAAACCAATTCATGTAGTGCAAGTAATCAAATATAATTATAAATCAAAATCTAAATTGAAATCAACAAATTCAGTGCAAGCAATCAAATTGTATTAGAAATCACCACCTACACTGAAATCAATGCATCTAGTGCAAGTAATCAAATATCATTAGAAATAAATATCTACACTAAAATCAATGCATATAGTGAAAATAATCAAATAGGATTATAAATCACCATCTCCACTTATATCAATTCATCTAGTGTGAGAAATATTATTCCCTCTCTCCACCCTCCATCCATATCTATATCCCCCTCCATCTCTTCTTTTCTGTCTCTCTATCTCACCCCCCTAAACACACACACTCTTGCAATCCATATATATCAATCTCTTTGTCAATCCCATCCTCTCCCCATCTCTCTCTTCTTCCCTCTCTTCACCTTCCATCTATATCTCTATCTTCCCCCTCTTTCCCTCTCTCTCCATCTTCCTTATCACTCACTCACTCTCTCTCTCTCCACCTTTCTCTCTCTATTTATTTCTTCTTACCTCTCTCCTCCTCCCCCTCCAAGTCCATATCTCTTTCCCTCCCTCTCTCCACTCTCTCACATCCTCTCTCTTCCTTCCTCTCTTTCCCTTTCTCTCCCATCTCCTTCTCCCTCTCTCTCTCTCTCTTCACCCACCAACTATGTTACTATATCCCTCCCTCTCTCCTTATATCTCCTTGTCCCCCTTATCTCCATCTCTCCTTATTTGTCTCTTTATCTCAGCCCCAAACATACACGCTCTCTCTCTGTCTCTGCCTTGTCACTCCTTCTCTCTCTCCACTTCTCACTCTCTATAGTTCTTATTTCATACATCTCTCCCCCTCCAACTCCATCTCTCTTATCGATCCCTCTCTCCTCCTCTCTCTCAAGTCCTCTCTCTTGTCCTTCCTCTCTCTCTCTCTCCCATAAATCCCTCTTTCTTCCCGTATCTCTCTCTCTCTCTCTCCAATACTTTCTCTTCCCCCATCACTCTCCTCCTCTCTCTCATCCTTCCTCTCTCTCCCTTTCTCTCCCACCTCTCTCTCTCTCTCTCTCTAATCCTCTCTCTTCCCCCATCCCTTTCTTTCTCTCTCTCTCTTTCCACCTCTCTCTCTCTCCAACTACATTACTATATCCCTCCCTCTCTCCTTCTCACTTCTTCTCTCCCCCCTTATTTCCATACATCTTACTTTGTCTCTTTATCTCACCCCTAAACATATACTCTCTCTCTCCATCTCTCCCTTATCACTCTCTCTCTATTTCTTTTTAGTTATGTAAACTAATGAGCATAAATATTCGTAAATATAAAGCAGATTATGGAGCAAATATGAAAAGAGATTTTATTTACTTACCATACCTCTAGTTTATTTATATTTTTATTTATTTACCATACCCCTTTCCTTTACTATGCTATTTGGCCCATAGGCTTGTTATATAATTAGATTTTTATTTATAATCCTATTTGATATATTGTTATTTATTTACCTTACCTCTTTTTGCCTCTTTTATATTTATTTATTTACCATACCTCTTTATATCTATTTTATATTTATTTATTTATTTATCATACTTGTTTATACCTCTTTTACATTTATTTATTTACCCATGGTATTTGGCCCATGGTATCAATATTAATTTGTCCCATGGTATTCGTCCCATAGGCTTCATCTAAATAAAACCTCTTTTTAAAGTTTTTTTAAATATAAAAGGTTTATGGAATAAATATAAAAAGAATTTTTATTTATTTACCATACATCTAGTTTATATATTTTATTTATTTATTTACCATAGCTCTAGAGTAAGTATAAATTCATTTTACAAATATTTAATTAAAAGAAATATTAAAAGATTTTGGATTTTGATTGTTTGTGTTGAATTAACTCTTTTCCTTTGATTTGGGAAATGGTATTGACTTTAGTAAAGAGTAAAGATGTTTAAAATTTTACTTAATTTGGAAATTCAATGTGGTAATTTTTTTTGTTAAAGGTAAATTTATAATCCATTCAAATTCACGTATATAATTTACTATCCATTCAAATTATATAAATAATACATAATTGTATTAGAAATTGATATATGTTCTAGCACAATGAGATTTTTTTATTTTTAATTTTTAATTTAAAACTTAAGCCAAGATTTTGTATGAGGATGTGACCCACCTGACATCGGGGTCATATTGGGCTGTAGATGCGCCTCTGGGCACAATAATATTGAGAAGAATCATGGTTGGGTTTGTAAGGTAAACATAGTCAAATCTGAAAATGTAATTTCATTGACTATTTTATTTTCATTTACTATTTTTTCATTTGAAGAAATGGAGTAGTTCTCATGCATGTTATTTAGCAATACACTGATACATACTTAGGAATACATGATGACATCTATAAGAACCAAATTCCCCACTCAACCTTTTCACCACAGCTGAGAGGCTAACTTGAAAAACTTGATATTCTATTTGTTGTGAACAATCGTAGCTTTGGAGCCGCCTGTAACTTTCCACTAAAAGTCGCGGATTAAAAGACTGTGAGGGACTAACTTGAATAACTTGATTTTCTATTTGTTGTGAACTATTAGAGCTTTGGAGCCGGGTGTAATTGTGACTAAAATTTGTGGATTAAAAGACAAATAATAGCCAAATTTTGAGCCACTTCTCACACTGTTCGAGCCTCCTGAATATTATAAATTTTCGGTCCTCTTTTTCCCTGGTGTGGGAATTCTTACCTTCTGTGGTTTTTCCCATACACATGATTTTTGGTCTCACCTATAGGTGTGCTCATTGGTGCACCTCCTGAAACGGTGTCTTCGTTTGCAAGCATATGCCTCCTCCTTGACGTGCTACCTTCAGGGTCCCGATGGCTCTTCCTACCTTGATGGTTGACCGTGTCATCATGTTGTGTCTGCTTTTGGAAAATTTCAAAGGCTTTGTAGAAGGATTGAATTTGTCGTGGCTTCCCTTTCTTGAGCTCTCACCAACTTCTCATTATCTTTCTTGGAACTTCTAACTTCATCCCTTAGGACTCTCAAGGTGTCCAACTAATCCAAGGAATGATTCCCTCACCCTAGGTCAATTGATATCTCTTCTTCATTACCCTTGAACCATTCACTTTTGTGTTCTGATTGGTTAGAACTATATTGTAACATCCATGTCACCATGAGTGCATTATCTCTTGACTTCCTCATAAAACCATGTTAGTATGCTCATAACATCTTCATACAATAAATCATCAACATGCATGTCCAATAAATAATCTACATGCATAGTCAATTCTTTCTAAACTTAATTTTAATGCCTAAACAACTTATTCAATAATTTTCTAAAAATCCTCATATGATCGAGCCCATTAAGTCCTAGTGTTGAACCATGCTCTGATGCAACATGTAACAACACCCCTTACTAAAACCCATAACGAATAAGTGGTCACTCATAATATTGACCCTCAAAATACTGTTATGACGATGCGGTATAAATTTTTTGGATTTCGTGGAACTCCTCTAAACCCAAAACTATCATCATCATTGTGTTTGTCTCATAGAAACAAATCTAGTCACATATAACTTCACACCAATTCGAGTTATGGATAAAGAGAAGTATCCTTTCAAAGTGGGATCCACTACCATTGGCTATGTCAAAAAAATTTCCACGTGGTCATCTACCGTTGGTTGCAGTGATCAGCGAGCCAACCATGAGGTTCAGTTAGCCTCTACTTGAAATGAAAAACTTAACCTCGCCCCTGATTCCTAACCTCCCGACCTCGAACCTAGTCAGGGTCAGCTTCCCCGATGGAAAAATTCCTCAGGTGACTACCTGAACTCTCGAACTCTGACCTAGTCAGGGTCGGCTTCCCCGAGGGACCACTTCCTCAGGAGACTATCCCAACCTCCTCACCTCTCCCTTAGTGAGTTCTTAGCTCCCAACTTGCTGTGACTTAGGAAATTTTCACCGAATTCCACAACATTTTGGCAGCTTCCAGAGGTCAAATTACGAAGCAAATTTGTCGACGGATAGATATGTACTATGGACTTTTTATTTCTTGTAGAAGTAAAACAAATAGGCTATGTATAAGTGTATCACCTGTCATTTTCGAGAGTACTGGAAGGTTCTTATGTACTTTTCTCTTCTTGTCAGGCACCGATTGGATATCGGCAAGAATGTTTTATATATATAGATAGATGAATGCATGTAGGAATGCAGATAGAAAGGGCTTTTCTCTTGTAAGAATGGACATAGACATATGGAAATATATTGGATAGAGAGCTTGTCATCGATCATAGATTTCTGTTATAAATCTTTGGACATAGGCATATACCTTGATTTCTTTTCTGATCTATGGGGATTTCTTGGGGTTCTTTAGGGAAATGGATGCACCACTCATCCCGGAAGCTAAGGTAACTTATAAGGCACTAAAATAACTCAAAAAACTATAAAAAAGGGTCAATAAAAAGAGGAATTTTCTCTAAAAACCAAAATAATTTACAAAGTTGTCAAACAAGGAATTTGACTCCCTTAGCTGACCCAATAATATCAAAGACCTGAGACCTTGCATCTCTCATAAATCTCCATCATTCCATAAAGGAATATACAACACGAAACTTCCCACTCAAGGGTAATTGACCTTCTTAGTCATTCATGTACTAGTTTTATTTTAACACTAAATGGTAAGTCTTCCTTGCTCCTTTTCAACTTCATTATACAATTATCAGTCAATGAATTGTAGTTCATTCACATCAAATGACAAAGGATGATAACAACCCATCACATATAACCATATGACAATTAGATACATAATTTTTCTGTAACAAGCATGTTACTAGCTTAAAATAATAATGGTCAACCGTGAGATCATACAAGGTTACACATAAGAACTTATCTTTAATTAATGCAATTCATGGGAGACTGAGTTTGGGACTTCAACTCTCCATCCAACTATAGACAACTCCATCCAAGCTACTTGCAATTTTCACCACCGAGCAAGATCCCTAGTGACTGAGGTGGTCTTGCTCGGAATAATTAACGTCTACCATCTGAAACGGGGACTTATGAGTTCCTCCTACGTCCACCCACTAGCTACTCAACAATAAGTTTCATTTAGAAAATCTAGAGGCATTTTGCCTCCGACTTTCATCTAATAAATGATTATTAGTAGTAAACATGGAATTGAGAGGTTTGCTTCCTCCACCCTTCAACTAATCAATAAAAATCAACCATGTTCATGGATTCCTTAGACTTACAACCTCCACTCTCTCTAGCCATATAGAAACACACCCACATACTCTTGAGAGTCCACAGGTCTCACCTTCACCCTGGTAGCATGCAACATAGTGGTTCCATCCAATTAAGCGAATCCAAAACCCACTTCCACACTGTGGTTCCACCGAATTAAGGGAATCCATAACCCACTGTTAAATGACAAGAAATGGAGACCTCAATAGTTGCCTTTACCAAAAATCTAGGGGATAAGCCTCTACCCTAGGCTATCAAGGGTGTCAATAGAACACCATCTCCACCTTGCAGCCCCCTGAGGTATCTGAATATTTACCCTCATTTGAAGAATAACTCCTTTGGTGATCCTATTGCTTCACCAAAGGATAAAGGAACATTGGGAGAAAAGGAAGAAGTTAGACTCCTCCCCACACTGGTACTTGTTGCTTTTTACCAGGAATAACAACACTCTAATTTAGTATTTTTTCTACCAATCAAGCTCCCTCTTCTCTTTTCTCATTGTGTGCACATCACACTTTAAACTGCTCCTTTTTCTACTTCTCTAGAGTCTTTATATATGTTATCCATAGGATCTAGAGCTCTCTCTATGTATCTTTTCCCATGAGAGTTTCCCCTTTTCTGCTTCTTGATGTGATCCACTTGTGCGTGAGGTTTTTTCTTTTCTTTCTCTTTATCATTGCTCTCCCTCGTTTCCTCCTCACTAAGAAAAGATGATGTTTTTTCTCTTCTTCTCCATGCTCTACATTGTCTCTCCTTTTTTCCATGACTTGCATCTTGGTTTCCTTGTTGTGTTTTACCAAGCAAGAATGGGATTTTTACCTTGCAAACAATTCATAAATGTACAACAACTATCTCTGTAACACACCATTCCAGAGCATTTAAATCTCAACAACTAACCTTTAATGGTTTCCAAAAATGTCAAGTTTTTCTTCCTTCAACAAGTAAGTTTAATTGTCCAAGCAATTGACGACCCTCAGTCCCTTTTGGAATATGTGTCCCTTAATTAGCCCTTTTTAACTTGAAAAGTACTTACAATAATATATTTACACGGAAAATATTGCCATCAGCAGGTTGGGTTGTTACATGTAGATTGCAATTGAAATATTTAGTGTGTAGATATGTCTAATAGTGAAAGGTTTTCAAAAGGTGAATTTTGATTTCCTTACAATGAGTTGACCATTTCATTGCTTTGTTTTCATTTTTTTTGTTCAATATTGTTTCCTTCTTGCGATATTGCTCACTTGGTGAATAATATTATATTTTTGAAAATATTTGCATGGAGAAGCTGAAATTTTACTTATTGTATTTGTAATATTTTTGAGATTATTAATAAATATTTGTTAATAAAATCAATGTTTCATATTGTAGCCCTTGTGGTTGACATGCAATATTTTTTTCTTTGCAATGAAATATGTAACATTTCCTTTGTTTTCAAAAAGTTGTTGCTTTTTCCATTGATTTGATTATTTGGAATTTTTTTACCACTTGAGATTATTGAGCTTATATTTCATTAAATTAATTTATGGATGTTGATGAGATTCATGTTTCTTTGTAAGCAATGGAGAGTTTTATTGCAAAACACGATTTTCCTTGCTAGTTGCCATCAATGTGCTAACAAAGAATTTGGATTTATTTCTTTCCCAGTTTGTATGGCCCATGACTTCTTTGTTGCATCCTACCTTAATGTTAAAGGAGAAATATTTTCTATTCTTTTTCATTTTCTTTATTATGGATACATAATTCAATGTATAGCAAGATCAATGATTTTGTTTAGTGTGCTTGGAAATTATTTGTATTCAAAGAATTATTTCATTGTGAACCTTTTTACAAATACCTTTAAAAATATTGGAGTTATTCAGCTTGGGGAGCGGGTATTATTCTCTTTGTTGCAGAAATACAGTCCACGAAAATATGAATGGGTTTTTGTGAAACATGTCGAAAAACATGGATTCACATTTTTTAATTTGCAGTAGTCTAGACATGGTTTGGAAGAGGAGGAAACTTCCTTATGGAGGCATAACAACCCCAAAGGAGGCTATCTTCTATAAAGGAAAATTCTTCTAGCTATATTTAGATCAATATTATGATGACCACCTTGAATATGATTACACTATCTATTGATTGGATATTAAGAGAAGTTATTGGGGTTTTTCAATTGTTCCTATTGTTAACATACGGTGTATGGAATTCAGACTATACAAGAATCAAATTCTTTGTCTTGTTAATAATGGTTCAACCTATTATTGATCACTTGAAGAAACATAAAAATTTTAATTTGATCAACCTTACAATGAATGAAGCATGGAATATTTTGAAGATGATTCCAATTTCATATGGAGGGTGCTTGATACTATCTCTATCGGTATTAATAGTAAATTCTTACAGTACCTTCCTTTTCATACAACTAAAATAAAACTACTTTTTTTTGGTTGCATGAAACTACAATTAAAGGTATATGATTTGGTGAAAATATTATGCATGACAACAATTGTTTATGGTGTACTTTGAATTCTTGAAACATTAGGGTTCCATGTGTGATCGGTTGAAGATTTAAATAATTTGATTGAAATTGGAAATGTCTTCTCACTCATTTCAAATGGATATTCTATTGCTGACATTCCTCCACTACCTGTGGATTTCTTACTTTAGCCTTTGAGGCTTGAATATGTTTGTTATTGCAATTTTTTACAAATTCTATGTTTTTATAATATTTTCAATTATTTTAATTTTAATTTTGTCGTTGTACTCACAACATAGCTATGTAAATCTTCAATATGTGTGTTGGATATTATTTTCGTTGTTTGGTTGTTTCGCATATTCAACAATGCACTCCATATTTGTTTGTCTATTGTGATGTCCGAAAATACAAATGTTTTCCCATTTATTCCAAGGAAATATTTTGTTGGAAAGAAACAAAAAATTCTTAAGGATGCAATTGTTTTAACTTAAAGCCTTGAAAGCATTTTGTTTTATAGCTTTCCATATATCATTTATTTGTACCATCTCTTCTATTTTATGTTAGGCATAATTGTTGTCCAAGTTCAAAGTCTCTGCTGGAAAAGATAGTCATGTCAATTTTTGTTATGTTTCTATGGATTATTTGGACATTCTATTATTTGGTATATGATATAATGTAGTTTATGATTCTTATTTTAACGTAATATTTGAAATATTATTTTTATATGTATATACTGAAAATATGAGAGGTTGGTTCTTAGTATGTAAAGGTATATAATGTCGAAGTTTAGTTGATGTATAAAGCTATAGAAGATTAATAATGAAAATTTTTCAACATGTGAGATTCGATTTTAGTTGATTTGGGAATTGAAAATTGAACTTTCAATAGAGGTTAGATTTCACGTAGAAACGTTGAGCAAGCAAAGAATAAGGTATGCTATGAAAAGATCTTTCTCTCCTTGTTCACGTGAGAGAGTAAATGAATATCAACGTCAATGGTATCACAAAAATAAGATATTTTTTAAAGCGCAGACAAGAGTCCCTTACCATCAAAAGAAAAAAGCTTCAGTAAATAATCAAGATCTTGAAATCATTAATCGTAAGTTTGGAAACAATTGTAGTGTGATGGGAATAACATTTTATTTGAATGTTCTTTTTGCTAGATGTTTTTTTTTTTTTTTCTTGGTTATTTGGGTCCTAACATGCTATCATGCAAAACCTTTGGTCTTACAAACCACGACTGAGTTGCATCTAAGTCGTCAAAGTCACCTGGGGATCGCACCCGGCCTCGGCCACACCAACCCTTATCATGGCTAGATTTTTTTTGCCTTAGGGGGGATTGGAACCAGTGACCTTTTCATCACGAGTGTCTTAATAGCACACTCTTCACTATCAAACCAAACCCTGGTTGGCCTTTTTTCTAGATGTTGAGTGCATCCAAACATTTTTGTATTTCCAAAATTTTCTAATAATAGTCTTCATTGGGAACATCTTTATTGCAAAGAGTGCATTCATATAATTGATAACCATGAGTCCTATGTAAACAATGGAAGAAATGAAACATTAGAATATGGACACAATGATGGCAATGAACAATTTGCAGCATGTGGTTTATTTGTTGATAGTGATATGGTTCCTCGCATGGTTGAAAATTTGGAACATTTTGTTAGCAATGTGGGATGGGGAATTCCTTACATCAACTATATAGAAAATATTGTTAGTCCTCTCGAATCCATGCATACGCTCTCTATTGCAACAACACAATTAATTAAATTAGTTTTCTTTTAATGTAATTTTTTGATGTTAACAAAAAAAAAATTGTTGTATCATTTTTTGGTTTTATCACTTTTTGTGGAACAATGTTCCAACAAATATTAGTCAAGAAATTTATTCAAAACCAATACAAATATTATCTATTATCAAAGTTCTGCCTTGATGATTAAACTTCCAAACTCTAGTAGATGGTAGAACTGATGATCTCTTTAACCATAAGAATGAAACCTTTGGTGTTTTTTTGGGAGAACATTTTGTTCGAATGTTTCTTTCCATGGATGTTAAGAATCTCCATATTTTTCCTATCTTGTAAATATTTTCTCACATGTATCTTCTTTGGGACCATTTTCTTTACATGGGGAGGCTTCATAGAAGAAACCATGAGTGCTCTAGAAAGGATGGAAGAGATGCAATCATGGAAGGTAGGAAGAATTATGCCATTTAATAACTAATTGCATATTATGTTTTTGCTGATAGTACTATGCTTGCTAGGATGGCTAACAATTTGTGACATTCTATTTGGAATGTTGGATCTAGTGTTTCTTGAAGTAACTATGTACACAATATTCTTTGTCACAGAGAATGTTTGTATACTTTTACTATTTCCACAACATAGGTGCTTGATGTGAATTGATTATTAAAGGGTTTCTAGATTTGAATGTAAAAATTTTGTTGTTTTATTTATATTTTATTTTATGTTTCTTGGAAGAACACTATTCAAGTGAATAGTGGTCGAGAAATATATTTTCAACCAAGGAAACATATATTAGTTCCTCGAATTCCACCTGGACTATGCAATGACCATGAAAATATATTTATTTTCTCTTTTCTATTTTTGTTAACTTTAAAAAATTAAGTAGTCGTTATTTAAATCTTTGATGTTGGCATTATGATTTATATTTTTTGAAAATACAATGTACTCAATCACAACCAATTTAGGGGGATGGATTCCCATCATTTTATGGAAAGAAGTAATGCATTCAATGCTCTAATTGCACAAATTTTTTCACATCATCGTCATCCTATATTGGTGTTTGGTAGAGAAAAATGAAGTGCTCACTATCATTTTAGCAGAGACATGATTGAATTCCATAGGAAATTTTGATCCAAGATTTATAATTTTTCCATTGTGAAAATGTGGCAAGTCTGCGATGAATGTTATCCTAGTATACAATTTTTAAAATGGTATGCAGGGAAATTTGCAAAATATGTAAGAGAAAGAAAGGCTCTCACTATTTTTATCACTTTAACAACATGGATCCAAGTGAACAACCATAGGTTCTAAGAGTTTTGACACAAATTGAGGAGATGCTAATAGCATGAGTAAATCAAATATTACAAGTGATGCATGCTCGTGGTGGTCAATATAAATATAGCGGGCATACAATAATTTTTGCACAAGATATATATTTGATTGTAAAGAAACTTGCACAACATGTTGATTAGCTTGATTTTTTACTTGTCAAAAGATGTGGCATTGAATCAAAATATTATGAATTCTATGTGAAGAGACAACGTGTGATGGATGCATTTCTTTACAAAATCGATATGGATAAATATTATTAGGAAGTTGAAATTGATATGGATCCATTCGTTCCTCTCCCAGAAAGACCTACTGATGTGTCTAGCAAGCTACAATATGTCGAGAAAGATCTTGATGAAATAAGTATATTTGATGAGGAGATTGAAAAGGAGGCAGCGAATTCTTTGCACCCTCATGCAACATCCTTTATTTCTTACTTTCCAAATGAATGTATTGAAGTGGATCAAATATGAAGATTTATTGAAAATGTAGATTCTGCACACGTTGAACCTTTGGATTGGCCAAATATTTGCATGTCCCCCATTGATGAATATAATACTGAAGGTTGGTAGACATGGCATTACCCACTTTATTCCCCATGCGTGATGTTGATTGGTTTCATCCACTTATTTAAAACATTGAAATCGACGAATATGGTTTAAATATACTTAGATATTATGATCAAATATTTGAAATCCATCCTCGGTTTCGATATTTCCTATTGAATATGATTATGCGTCATCATAGCAAAGGAACAACTTATTTCTTTTTGAAGAATATTTTTCATGAAAATGCACCTACAATGTTGAAGAGTTGCAACAACAACTTTGTAATATGCCTAACAACAAATTGGCTCAAACCTTAATGCATTCTGGTTCTTCTATGAGGGCTACAATTTCATATGAGAAAAAGTTTCATCCTTAACTCACTAACATGATTACCCAGTTGAGTCTCCATATTTTTTTTTTTACATTGAGTGCAACTGGTAAAAAGTGGCTTAACTATCATATTCTTATGCCTTCAAACATACAATGTTGCCAACAAAATGAGCATGAAAAAAAAAACTGAAAATGTTATTCAGTATCCATATATAGTTTTTATTTATATGGAGGAAAGTTTCAATATATTTTGTAAGCTAGTTCTGTAGAAATATCTTGGTGCCAAATAATTTTGGTATAGTTTTGTTCTTGTTCCATTTTGTCGTGTTGTAAAATTATCTAAAAGAAAATATTTGTTTTTATGGTTGGTTTATACATGTTAATTGCACATTTAGTTTTGTTAGATACGAGCGCTAAAATAGAGGTTCAACACACATCCATAGTTTTATGTGGTTTCCCAGAGATCCCAATATGGAAAGATTGGATTATTCCAACCCTATGAATATCAATGCAACAAAGTGCTACTTTGACCAATATGTAACAACATAAAATCCATGTGACATACATCGTCGAAATTTCATGATCCCTCAAAGTTTGAATGATGATCCATGCCTTTTATATGTTCAACAATGTTTCTCCTGCAATCCTGAAGAGGATTACGAGCATTTGGTGAACTGAGTCCAAAGGCATACGTGATGCATTGTGGATTCTTGCTAACAAAAAAATAGGTATATCCTTTTGTACCACTAAGATGATCCATGGAAGGTTCATGTTGAGTCAAATTTGTTCAAAGATAAAAAAAAAGGGAAAAAAAATATGAACCAACTTGAAATTATGAATTTTTAAATGTTAACAATGTAGACCTTTTGAAAATGTGGCAAGAAAATATTGATTTTCAACTAGTTATCTATGAGCATGCAGTTTTGAAATATATTGTGAAATATGCATCAAAGCTAGAAAGAAGATCATAAATTTATCATGAAATGTTGACAAGAGTTTCTAGTGCAAGTGGATGTGGGGCTCCTATGTTAATTGCATATAGAGGGTTCCTTGTTGAAACACTTGTTGAGTGTGACATTGTAGCTCAAGAAACCTGCCATATGTTACTAATGATACCTCTTTTTTGTGTATTCAGAATTTTTTCATGTTGAATGTTGAGAAAAAATTATACCAAAAACTTATACTTCATTCTGATGAAATTTCATATGGAAATACTTTTGTTTAGGTTTATCAAATTTGGCCCCTTTTCCTGTCACATTCCTGCTTTATATAAATGGAAATATCATGGAGTTTTGATTCCAACTGTAAGAAATAGACATGGTGAGCATGAGGTGTCCATGATTTTGTTCTGTTCTAACCAGAATTTTATTTTTTTCCTGACAAAGGAGTTTGAAGAGTTTGGAAAATTTTCTTGGATTGAGTTTCTTTTATACAAGCCATTTCATGACATCGCTTCAGATATAGGGCTTACAAGTGAAACAATCATTGAGAAGTGAGGGAATTTTAGATATCGTGCATGGCATGTGGATCAAGTTCCTTTTCTAAATGAAATAAATGAAAAAGATGTTGAGTCCCTTGTTCATGAATAAAATCTTGATCGATATTTAGAATAGTGGCATTCTTTTTCTTGAACAACTCCTCCAAAAAATGTAAACATTTCTAACCTTGACAATATTGGTAGAAGGGACTTCAATATTCATTATAATTGGCATGAAATAATGTTTTCAAATGATATAGCAGAACATGCTATACATTTTATAAAATATTCATAGTTTGCGGGTATTGTTAATGACAACACTGTTGCAGAGCTAATTTTGTCACCTTCCTCTTTATCATAGAAACAATATGTTTCTTTTCAAACAAAAAATCGGATTTTTTTTAATGGTGGGAATGATGATATTTTGAAAATGATTATTCAAGGAACTATTGGAACTGGAAATTCTTCTATTATTCATTGTATTTCTCATGTTCTTTTTTATTCAACAGCGAATTATAGAAGCCCATTGTTATTGCTTGCTCCGATTGGCATAGTTTATTTTAATATACATGGAAAAACAATACACTTTTCTTTCAAAAATCCTATAAAATATATGAAACGATTTAATGGAAAGACTCTAGCAATTGTTCAAGATGAAATGAGGCACATTCTTTATATTTTGATTGATGAAATGAGCTTTATAGGTCCAATGATATTCCTGGAAAAATATTATCATTTGCGAGAAGCCTTTCCTGAAAACAAGGCTTCCCCTTTTGATGGTAGGTCCATGACTCTTTTGGGTGACCTTGGGAACTTACCTCTTGTTAAGGATAAACCCTTGTATGTAGGTAATAGAAAAACAAGGAAAGTGTTGTGGAAAAGCTTCAACATTGTTGTGAGATTAGATAAAATTTATAGACAAAAAGGAGTGATATGATACACAAATCATTTCTTAATATTTTAACCAATATTAGAATTACACAACCTCTTTTGGATGATTGGGATCTTCTTATGACATGTGTAGATAACCTCTTACATCCACGGGAAAATATTTTATTCGATTCTTCAGTTCATTTGTTTGAAACGAGTAATATCTTCAATTTGCACAATCATAAAATGCTAAAGTCATTAAATTGTCAAATTGCAACATGTGCTCCAGAATGTGCTAAAAGAACATAAATAGTTGAATGTGATGATCATGTCCTGGAGCATTAAGTGTTACTATGTAGTGGAGAGTGTGTCATGCTTGCTTGTAATTCGTGTGTTGAAGCTAGGTTGGTTAATGGTGCACTTTGATGTATTGAAGATATATTTTATCCACCTAGTTCAAATATTCCAAAAATTCCACAATTCGATATGATTATTGTTTAGAAGTACACTAGTGTTCCATTTAAGATGGATTGTCCAAAAATTGTTCCCATAACAATTTTTGTTATAGGGAATCTTAAACAAATGCCTTTGAAAATGGCATGGGCCCTGACTTACACAAGTCATAGGGGATGAATTTGCAATGAGTCGCTATAGATTGGAGATAAAGGGAGGCAATATTTGAAATTTACAGCTATATCAACAGTGAAATTGATTGATTGTTTACAAATTTCATCACATTTTTATTTTCAATGTTAAGCAAAAATAAAAAAAATGCATATGTTTCACTTACGAAGAAAGAGGAGGAGCGATTAAAGTCGATATCATTTTGAGTTATTTATATTTAATAGAGTTTAGTCCGTTAGCATAGCTTTGAAACTAATATAAATACTTTTTTCTTTTGTTTGTTGTAACTTGCAATAAATTGTATGGACATCTTGAATAAGTTATTATTTTTTTGGTTGATGATTTCAAAATATTTTTTAATAATTAAAGTTAATTTTAAATAATTAGAAAAAATTACGTGAGTAAAAAATTTATTGTGGTGTTGTTGTTGTTTAATTGGTTAAATTGTAGCTCTTGTTTCATTTTTTTGTTCTTGTTTTCAATTATATTAAATTTTTGTCTCTTTATGTTTTTTAGTGAAATCCTGCACAATATATATATATATATATATATGCGTACTAATTCTATTTTTTTCCTTTTCTCATTGAAATGCAAATATGGAAAATAACGATGTCATATATTACACCTCTACAGTTCATGTTATTGTTGAAACAATAAATTTTCTTGCATATAGTTGGAAAAAGATTGATAGCAAACTTGGGTTTCATCCTGGTTTTGTTGATGAACATGTCTGCGTCTTAGATGAAATGAAATCAAATGTGAAATACTTGTTGCATGTTCACCAGAGTGAATCTGGAAGAAAACCAAAAAGGGACTAGTTAGAAAGGGTGAATGTCCGTGATCATTACGTTGTTGATTTGAATTGGTGTTTCTTTTGTCATCTATCTAGTTGTGTTATGGAATATGCTATTTAATAAATACGTTGTGATGGAGTTTTTAAAGTTAATATTCCTAGTTTAATTTTTTTGATGTAAAGATAAAAAAAAATATTTCTTAATTCAAATTATCTTTTTTTTTCGGTTTCATTGTTAGCAAAATCAATTTTTTGTCATTGGTTTTATTTTGTAAAAAATTACATATGAAGGGTCTTCAAATTTTGTATGGTTTTTCTTAGATTCCAATGTTTGCAATTAAGATGTGATTTTTTTTCATCTTGCGATGTTGTGTTGTCTAACAATACATGTTGATCAATTATTCCATTTGTTCTTTTATGCTTTAATAACAATACTTTAGTTTAATTTTATTCTCTCCAGTTTGTAATTGATTCAGTTTTTAGTATCAACCGCTTTACCTTATTGATGCCTCTGGTTTATAAGAAATATTGTTGAGCTTCATGGTATTATGTCAGAGCTTAATGTTTATTTAGTAGTTTACGATATCTATATTTCTCTTTATATGCTTTGGATTTAAAATGTTGATGTCATGGATTTGTGACTATTGTTTCAAAATAAACTTGGTTAACCATGGTAAATGACAGTGAAGAATGGTTGAGTGTGGCTTTCTGATGGAGATTGTTTCAATATGGAAACTATTTGTGGACAAACATCACTGATCATTATGGTTATTCATGGGAAGATTGGTTTATAGTTGTGGTATTGGATGGTAAACCATGGTCAATAACTATGGTCCAATGCCACTTTGTGATAAGAATTGTATCAATATGAAAATCAACCATGGTCAAAATGATAGTCAACCATGTTTGTATAAGGGTATGTAATATTTATCCTTGGGTTCACATACCTTGGGTTTATAAGATTAATCCCTTCAGTTTAATATTATTCATTTGTGTTCATAATTACTTAGGGTTTTAGCATTGACGCCTTGGTTTTTTGATTCCCTTCGGTTTATGATATCAATCTCTTTGGTTTTTTAATTCCAAGGTTAAACCATGGTTAAGCATGGTCAAATGTCACATTGTGGTAGATTGTATCAAAATGAAAATCATTCATGACCATATATGAATAGGCATGATTATTACATCATCTATAATATCTAACTTGGGGTTTATATATTTTGGGTTTATATTATTTGATTGGGTTTATTATTGTTCCCTTGGGTGAAATATTTCTCCCTTGGGTTACTAATCTCTTAGGTTTTTAGTATCAATTTCTTAGGTTTATTATTTTCTCATGTTTATAATTTCAATCATCGTTGACCGTGGTCAATAATGGACAACCAAGGTTGAAAACCAATCCTATTCAACCATGGCCCAACATCACACTGTGACAAATATTGTCTCAATATGAAATTAAACCATGGTAAACCATGTTTATTTAAGGTTTTTATACCATGGGGTTTAATATTTTTCCCTTGGGTTTATAATCCCCCTTTTTTTTTAGTATTAATCCCTTATGTTTTTATAGTAAAGTCAAAACCATAATCAACCATGTTCGTAATATTTATCTTTTGGTTTATATATATACATTGGGTTTATAGGATTAATCCCTTAGGTTTAATATTATTGACTTGGGTTCATAATTCCTTGGGGTTTTAGTATAAATACCTTGTTCTTTTTATTCCCTTTGGTTTGTTAATGTCAAGGTTCAACCATGGTTAACCATGGTCCAACGTCGCATTGTGACAAAGATTGTATGAAAATGAAAATCAGCCAAGGCCATACATGGACAATTTTTTTTATTAGATGATCTATAATATTTAGTTTGGGGTTTATATACATTAGGTTTATATTATTTGATTGTGTTTAATATTGTTTCCTTGGGTTAAATATTTCTCCCTTGGGTTAATAATCGCTTGGATTTTTAGTATTAATTTCTTGGTTTTATTATTTTCTTGGGTTTATAATGTCAATAATTGTTTACCATGGTCAATAATGGTCAACCAAGGTTGACAATCAATCGTTCTCATCCGTGGTTGATCATGGTCAATAATGGTCCAACGTCGCATTGTGACAAAGATTGTCTCAATATGAAGTAAACCATGGTCAACCAATTTCAACCATGGTTAGCCTTTTTTTTAAAGGTTTTTAATATTTATCTTAGGGTTTTCATACCTTGGGTTTATATTGTCCCCTTGAGTTTATAATCCCTTGAGTTTCTAATATTAATATCTTGGGTTTTTATAGTATGGTTAAAATGATAGCTAACCATGTTGTATAAGGGTTTGTAATATTTATCTTTGGGTTTATGTACCTTGGGTTTATAATACTAATCCCTTGGGTTAATAATCACTTGGGTTTTTAGTATTAATTTCTTGGGTTTATTATTTGCTCGGGTTTATAATGTCAATCATCCTTGACCATTGTCAATAATGATCAACCAAGGTCGACAATCAATCATGTTGAAGCATGGTTAATCATTGTCACCCATGGTCCAACATCACATTGTGACAAATATTTTCTCAATATGAAAATCAACCATGGTCAACCTTATTTATTTAAGGGTTTTTAGTATTTATCTTAGGGTTTATATACCTTGGGTTTATATTTTTCCCTTGGGTTTAATATCATTCCCTTGGGTTTATAATCCCTTGGATTTTTAATATTAATCCCTTGGGTTTTTATAGTATTGTCGAAACGATAATAAAGCATGTTTGTATAAGTTTTTGTAATATTTATCTTTGGGTTTATATACTTTGGGTGTATAATATTAGTCCCTTAGGTTTAATATTCCTCACTTGGGATCATAACTCCTTCGGGTTTTATTATTTATCCCTTGGTTTGTTTGTTCCCTTTGGTTTATGGTGTCAATAAATTCATTTTGTTAATGTCAGGGTTCAACCATAGTTAAGCATGGTCCAATGTCGCATTATGACAGAGATGGTATCAAAATGAAAATCAACCATGGCCCTACATGGACATACATGTTTATTAGATGGTGTATAAACTTTATCTTGGGGTTTATATATGTTTGGTTTATATTATTTGATTGGGTTTAATATTGTTCCCTTCGATGAAATATTTCTCCATTGGGTTAATAATTACTTGGGTTTTTAGTATTAATTTCTTTGGATTATTATTTTCTTTGGTTTATAATGTGAGTCATCATTGACCATAGCCAATAATGGTAAACCAAAGTCGATGATCAATCATGCTCAACTATGGTTAATCATGGTAAACCATGGTCTAATGTCGCATTGTGACAAATATTGTATCAATATGAAAATCAACCATGGTTAACCATGTTTATTTAAGGGTTTTTAATATTTTATCTTAGGGTTTGTATACCTTGGGTTTAATATTATTCCCCTAAGCTAATAATCCCTTGGGATTTTACTATTATTCCCTTGGGCTTTTATAGTATGGTCAAATGATAATCAACCATGTTTGTATAAGGGTTTGTAATATTTAGCTCTGGCTTTATATACCTTGTATTTATAAGATTAATCCCTTGGGTTTAATATTTTCACTTGGCTTCATGATTTTTTGGGGTTTTAGTATTGATCCCTTGGTTTTTTTATTCTGTTCGGTTTGTTAATTTTAGTGTTCAACCAAGGTTAAGAATGGTCCAACATCGTATTGTGACAATGATTGTGCCAAAATGTAAATAATCCATGGCCATACATGGACAAGCATGTTTATTAGACGACCTATAATATTTATCTTGGGGTTTATGTGCGTTGGGTTTATATTATTTGATTAGGTTTAATATTGTTCCCTTCGATGAAAAATTTCTCTGTTGGGTTAATAATCGCTTGGGTTTTTAATACTAATTTGTTAAGTTTATTATTTGCTTGGGTTTATAATGAAAATCATCATTGGCCAAGGAGTTTATAATATGATATCTAAACTATTAATGTCTATTGCATTTTTCAACCACATTTACTAATGTGGTTGTGCATGTGATTGCTATACGTCTATCAGCGTATATCAACCACATTTATTAATGTGGTTATGCTAGTTATATTTATCATAATCTCACTGGAATTTTAGTTGAGAATGTTTCCTAAACATTTAGTTTTTTTGGATTTTTTTATATAATATAATTGAATTTTCTTTTAATAAATTTTCCAACTTCATTTATATAATAACGATGAATTACTTTGTCCAAAAATATATAAAATTTCAATAATAAAAAAATTATAATTACTTTAATAAAAATATAACTTTAAATTTTTTAAGAATGATTACTTGCAAATTTGAGGATAAGTTGTGGAGCGATATGGAGTTAGAGGGGAAAATAATGTAAAGATACTATAAGGAGGTAATCAACCCCACACTTTCTAAACACAATTACATTTCCACATTAATCGGTGCTAAGAAGCGAATGAATATTGCAATGATTAGAAATAATTTTTGCAAACTCCAAAGTGAAATTGGATGTTGGTCTATTCTCAGGATCCTTTGGGATGAAAGAATATCCCTCCATTGCGATGCTAAGAAAGTCAAAGATGAGAACAATTTTCTCTTGGATTGCCTAGTCCTTGCTAAGATTCGTTCTCATTTCCATAATGTTTGCCCCACTACCTGCTTCCTTGATTTGTTGAGTGATGAAAACTAACACTTATTTTCCTCCTTTTTTATAGCAGAAATAAAATCTTAAATAATCTCAATTAACCGCTTCTTAGTGAACGCTAATCACCATCATCATCTTTAAAAAGATATTTAAATAAATGTAATTTTTAATTTTTTTACACGAAATTAAATTTAATAATTTTACTAAAGATAATTTAAATTATAAAAGATATTGATTTTTTTTAATATTATTTTTAAAATATAAAAATAAATTTAAAATTTTTTAATGTTTCAATAATTTGATTTTTTCTAGGGTAATAATTTAAAACCTAATTTTTTTTTTTATAAAAATGACAATCAACCCTATTTAAAAACTTCACAATATATTAAAATTTCATTAAAACAAAATAAAAAAATGAATTATTTCAATACTTCTATAGCAGAGACAAAATAATAGCATCTAAAAAATTCACAATATATTAAAATTTCATTAAAAAAATAAAAAATAGAATTATTTCAATAATTCTATAGCAGAGACAAAATAATAGCATCTAAAAAATTCAAAATATATTAAAATTTCATTAAAAAATAAAAATTAGAATTATTTCAATACTTCTATAGCAGAGACAAAATAATAGCATCAAGATAAACATTCCACCAAAATAATTGTCGTGTTCGTTGGAAAATACTCATTAGACTATACAATGTACATCCCAATCAGATAAACAATCTGAATGACTTCGTCGCAATATCCCAGTAAATGAGAAATATGTTTAGTTTCAACAAAATCTAGAAGCATTTTAAAAATTTCTACAATAACTTGTGCGGTGGGTCTGATCGGAAGACGGAAATGTGGTCAGTCTGAATGAAAACAAAAAGATTTTTCTACTTTTATGCAGCAACTGTATCTGATAGGAAATATGCATTGCTTGACACCCAACACGGGCTTCGGTGGCTATGCAGCTGGCTTACTTGAGGCAACCGTTACAGTTGTCTAATTTTTTTAATTTTAGTTGCATAAGATATTCGATATTGTTGTCATGATACTCGGCAGATTTATTTTTGCGTCTGAAAAATTATTCCAGCATAGTACAAATTCATCGCATCATATTAAATTCACCAGATTAAAAATTCATCATGGGATGATGGTAAACAATGAAATTATGGAACCGTGAATGTCTTCATCTATCGTGACTTTGCAGGTGTACGAATCTCCTATCTTTAAGTTGACAACTCCCACAACTAAAGATGGCAGTGATTCTTCAGCAAATGTGTACTAAAATTTGTCAGAATTTGCAACAGCGTTAGCTATTCTGAACGTAATGAACATTGACAATGTGTAAAAGTTAGTTCAAAAGAGAATTTATATTTCAAATTTCAATATTATATGCATTGTCATGGTATCAGGGTGGGTGAGTGGCAGTTGTGTCAGCTGCTGCACCATCTCCATTTTGAAAGTAATGTGTCTATCATCTCAATCGTAGATATCGAATCTATGGAGTGGGTCAAGACAAACGTTACAGATTGAGTTCTATCACATCTGATAAAGTAATTACCAGGGAAGAATTATTTAAGTCATTCTAATATTAAGTAATTATATTTATCATAACCGCACTGGATGTATATCTCTTGAACGGTTTCTTTTCAGTTTTTTTTTTTTTTTTTTAATTGAGGTAACCAATTGACTTTAATGGATTTCCATAATAACTTAAAAAAAATTATTATTACTTTGATAAAAATTAATTTATATTTTTATGTATTTATATTTATAATAAAATCATGATAAGTAAATCTAAAAATATTAAGTAAAATAATATTTTGATATGAGATTTATCAACTCAACTAAAATTTTAATATTGAGAAAAAAACAATAGAAAGTTGGAAAACTTATTATGAGTTTGAAAACAATTGTAAGTCAATTGATCTTTCGGCATAGAGTAAAAAGAAGTTTCTCTTTAAGACTCTAGTCACCCTATTATTTTATATGGATATGTGATTTGGGGTTGTATATCTAGAGAATATTGGAGGAAGATTGAACTCATCCAAAGACAATTTATAACTTACAATCTCAAGATTAATGAAAATATTTCCTAACTTATCCTCTTGATTGAAGCTAGCAATTACCCCATTGAAAGTATGGCCATGTTTAGGTATCTGATCTATAAGAAGAAACTTTATCACATGGAAGCCAAGAGGCTCCACAAAATTTCTTCTAACTCTAGTAAAAACCCGCACCACCTAGGGAAGCCAAACATGCATAAGGATGCCCAATCTTGACTAGACCATTGGGGGATAAAGGAGATTATCTTGGAAAATAAGGATGATATTAAAAAAATTATTATTTCCAAATTTAAGGATAAGTTGTGGGATGATAAGGAGTTAGAGCACAAAGAGAAACTAAGATATTATAAGGAGGTGATCAACCTCAATTTTGCTAACCAAAATTCTGTCATTTGTCTATTCCCAAAACACCTTGAGACCAAAGAGTCTGTCCCCTTTCCGATACTAAGAGAGTTGAAGATGTAAAACACTATCACCTTTGGGATACTAAGAGAGTTGAAGATGAAAAACACTTTCTCCTGAAGTGTTGGTCTCTTGCATCTAATCTCATTTGCAAAAAAAATTTAGACTACTAACCATCTTGATAACTTTTGTCACACTACCAACCTTCTTGATTTCTTAAGTCAACAAAACTACAGTGATAGAAGAGCAATTCTCTCCATCCCTTTTGATAGTAAAAATAAAATCCTAAAAAGTCTCAAATAATCTCTTAATTTATTAAGATAAAATATACCATATTGGTGAAATTTAATCATAATCATCGTTATTATCAAAAAAAAAATATGTCAATGAAATTCTAAATAGATGAATGTAGTTTTTTATTTTTTATATCAAATAAAATTTAGTAATTTTATTAAATATAATTTAAATTATAATGACTATTGATTTTCTAATTAATATTATTTATATTAATTTTCTTTCATAAAAATAAAATAAAATTATTTTTAATTGTTTAAAAGTGTGAACTTGTCTTCTTTTTTAATAAAAAATACATTAATAATTTAAAACCTAACTGTTTTGTAAAAATAAAACGCAACCCTCATTTCACAAAAATCCTCATATCTTATTTCATGAGATAAATTTTCATTAAAAATATGATAATGAAACGATCTACATGATAATGAATAATAATTATTATCAATAATAATTACTAACTAATTTTTACCCTCTAAAAAAATAAAGAATATAATTCTTTGAAAAAAAAAATATCATCGAGATAAATATTCCAACACAATAATTGTTGTAAACTACGCTTTTTTGAAAACCATAGGTTGGATTGTACTAAACTACGGTTTTTTTTTAAAACAACAGGTTGGATCGTATTTTGACGGGAATCTTGGACATCATGTGGGGTCTCTTGTGAGCCGCCAACTGCGTAACATCTGGATATTGTGGACAAGTTTTGGAATACCATGACGTAATGTATATTTTAAAATTTTAGTACGTGACGTAATGTAGCTAACCCTTTGCATTGATTCTTGAGCCCCAAAATTCGAAGGAACAAGGATAGCTGATATAAAGAAGACTCTCTGGTATCGTCGTGTTTTTATCAGATCACTTTCTTGCAGGAATGGCTGCCTACTCGCAAGTTTATCAGAATAAGCGACAGAGAGTAGATTATACAAAAAGTGGACTGGCTCTGCCACATGTGAAGAAACCCAATAGTTTATTGCAAGTGCACGAGGGTGATCTCATACATGTGTTTGAGAAAATCGATACTGTGGATGCTATTAACAGCAGTCCGGAAGCAACCCAGTCAGTGATTCAGCCAGAGAGCGAGATGATGCTCGACGGTGATATAAAGTGTTTGGAAGATGAAATTTGTTTGAAATCTCAAACAGATTATAAATTCAATGTTGGAATTTCTGAGTATTCCAAAACACATACAGAGGGAATAAAAATTCTCTTTTTAACATAGAGAATATAAAATAAAATTCTTTCTTGCTGGACAGAGATTCACAAACTTAAAACTATTTCATTAATATGAAAACTATTACAAAAGATGTTCTTCCAGTGAAATTTACAAAAGTGTGGGACTGCTTTACACACAGTGTCCTCACAAAACTTCCTCTATGTCCCTCATAGAAGAAATGCACATACAGTGCTTTTACAACAGGCTCTGTTTTACACTGTGTTTTCTTTGCCTTGGAGTTTACACAGTCTCTCTGCCTTTTTTAAGGCTCTGTCCACACTATGTTTTTTTAATAAGCATACTGGCTTCTCCTTTTATATGGCACAGCGTTGACCCAATTATTAAATAAAAACTATTGGAACATATATATATATATATATATATATTATAAACTGAATAATCTATAATATATATATTTATAACCATATATATGATTATTATACCCAAAGTCAGAGATTTTGTGGCGCGATAATAAAATAATAAAACAAACATTACCATAAAGCTTGGAACCTTAACACTTCCGTCCATAACATAAAACTTTAACTGAAGTTCTATGAACCTTTAGACCCGGACTTTAGGAAATATTAAACCATTTTGCAATGGATTTCGCGTTCCAAATGAGCCCTAAGTTAGCAGATCCTTTCTTTGCGCGATCGGCCTGTGATTCGCTGATTGCTAGGGCCCGCGGACTTCAAACAAAAAATTGAACTCAATTTATAAAATTATCACGTTCCAATCTTGCCTCATGATGTCATCTTCATTTCTGCTGGATTGTAGTGTCCCTTATTAGTGAGATAGCTTTGATGATACTTAGAGATGGTGATTTTGATATAATATTATGTATGAAAGACTTATGTACATGCTTATATGCTATGACCTGGTCACTTGGTTGTTGTGTGCTTACGATAATATCTATGGTTGCGTGCACAAGAATTGATTTTGGTTAAGAGATATTAGCGATGTTTTCTCTTTTGGTATCCTATTTTGGACATAGGTGTATGACGTGAATGGTGATTCAGAATTGAGACACGGATCCATGGACGATCATGGTTATGTGGAACATATGGTTAATTATGAATTATGGATGATACATGAATTGTATGATTATATGTGTGTAGTCTCGTACTAAGCATGATGTGGCAGGGGACTTGGTCATTGCCAACAAGGATGCTCAAGTTATAAATGACTGTGGAAGTCATTTCTCCAAAACCAAAATGACTATGGAAGTCATGCACAATATTTGGTAAAATTTGAATAAGTTAATTATGAAATTCATTTGATTTATTTGATCAATGAGATTGTGATGTGTGCAGGTCTTGGAGGAAGACCTTACCAACGAACCATCAGATGGGTATGAGCTCACAATCAGTACCTTAAGGTGAAACACGGAGTTTCAAAGCAGAATAGATGAGAAGCCATGGAAATTAGGGCGCGGAGTCCTAAATCCATGAAATATAAAGACGTGGAGTCTTGGATATATGATAAAAGGATTAGGACGCGGAGTCCTAAATCCATGAAATATAAAGACGTGGAGTCTTGAATATATAAGGAAATGTTTGGGGCGTGGAGTCTTGAATATTTAAAAAGATCAAGGTGTGGAATCTTGGATCTTTAGAGTAGATCAGGGCGTGGAGTCCTCAATCTACTAAGGCATGAAGATGCATACAATAGGGGTGCAGAATCCCTATTATCTGGAAGAAAAATACCACTCATGGGCAACTCATAGATGAATTTCCTTAATAATCTCATTCCTAACAATTTTGGAGTGACTTTCTAAAAATAGAAAGTCATGTTTACCATTTCAAGTATGACTTTCCAAAAATAGTAAATCACCTCCAATCAATGGGTAAACAAGTATACTTGAAGGAAAATCACTTAACTTATGATTAATCAATTGTAATAGTTCAATCTCAACTTAATCCTCAATATTCTTAATATTCTTAATATTATTATTATCTTTTATGAGACTATGATATTATTATTAAAAGGAAATTATATCTCCTCAATCACTTCACACCTCTCTCCTTCATGACTCTCATGGCTCTATGTAACTCTCTCTATTTTAAATATTACATTACACTCTCTTTTATGCACTCATCAAGAAATGGCATATTCCTCTTACACTCATTAATTATATGTCATAAAATATTCTTACACTCATTAAATATGTGTCATAAAATATTCCTCTTACACTCACTTTAATGCATATGTTACACTCTCCTTAAATAAGGCATGCATACCTCTCCTTAATGGCATAAGTTACACTCCTCTAAAAGGAATACAATGCATGCATATTACTCCTTTATGACAAGAGATTGTTTCTCCTCCTATATATGAGTCTCATGTATTCTCATCGGGGGGGGGGGGGTAATTCCAAGAGTGGAAGAGACTTGAGGAATATTGTGAGAGGGAGAGATATGGAGAGTATCCAATTACTTCCAAAACAAATCTGAATTTCTTACTAACCTACTAAGTATCTATTGAGGTTGAACATGAGTGGTATTTAGAGGAAGTGAAAACTATCTTCCTTTGTTTTCCTTGCATCTCTCTCTCTATTGTTGTATTTTGGTACTGGTTGTGAGCTTTTACAACTCGAGGGTTCCAGGGGGAGGAGTTCTCCCTGGATATGGTTGGGTGGAAAACCGGATGGTTCAAATGAGTTGGTTAAGGGATCGAAGGTGGATCATATTCTGAACAATTGGAGCTGAATATCTCTTCAGGTATAATTTCCATTGTCCTAAAATTATAGTATAGCTTTAGCATAAAATAAAAAGTAGACATTTAAATTGTTGTAAGCATCTAATTTTGGTTTAGGCTTATGTTATCTAGAATATTATTGATTAGTTAAAAATGAAGACTAGATTAATCTATATGTATGGATGTTCAGACCTCAATATTGGAGTTATTAATGGTGTAGTTTATGTTACTAATCTTGGTATTGTAGCATTTGAGAACGGAAAGCCAAATATTGTTGAAGGTAATTGCAATAAATAAATTCCAAAGGACTTGGGTAAGTATCTCACGGTTTATGGTTTTGTTTCAATTAATTAGATGCATGTTTTAGAAATGGTTTTAGGATATTTTGCAAAGTGTTTGACAAAGTCTTTGAATGAGTAATGTTATTTATGCATGAGTAAGTGCTAACTTGCAGCTTACATCAGAAGTAAGAAAATGGACATGTACCCAAAACATACCGGAATTACAGAATCAACCCTTAAAAGAAAATACAAAAATAATGGAAACTAAAATATGGTTTCGAAGATGAAATGCTTGAGGTAAGTTGGAGATAAATTTCAGTTATGGCTTATGTTTCATATTCTTATCAGTAATTCAATGTTTTGTTATTCAAGTTGTTGTAATAGTATTATCAGAATTTTTTATAGAAAGCCTTAATGGCTGTAGCATTCAGGGCTGCCATATGTTTGTTAAATTGTAGCAATTGGTGCAAAAAGCTTGTCAATCATGTCAAATGAATTAGCTTGTGGGTGGTAAAATGTTTCAAGAACTCATATGGTGGATTTAGAAATGTATGATTTCAATGAGCATATCTTAGTAGCATAACTCTGGGTTGTTTTTCCTCATGTAGAGCTCTAGTTGTAAGTTTTCATTCCATATGTTTGACAAAAGTCATAAATGAAACATTAAGGCTATACTATTTTTTTGTTTTCAAGAATCGCATTCTTGGGCATTTTTAATTTGATTCAGCCCAACATCAGGGGGTATCCGCGCCATATGGACATGTAACCCCTGCTTTCATTCCAAAAAAATACTTTTCAGAACCCAAATTGGAAATCTGGGCGATTTTGCAGATTGCTGCTGTGAGTTTTATGCACCTGTTGTTGAATCTTTCATGAAAAATTAAGATTATTTAGTCCCTATTTTAAGATGCCAACATTTAAAGTTTCAATTTCTGAATTTTATGAGATAAATATGTTGAAGAATAATATTAAATTCATTATTGCCGAGTGTTTGACAAAATGCCTCAATGACTTTTAATTGCATGCTTGCAAAGTGTTTGTCAAAAGTCTTGAATGGCTATAGCTTTTGTGCATATAAATTGTTAGTGTAAAATTATTAGTTACTGTTGTTTTTATGTTACTATAAATTATAAATAAACTATTTAATGGGTGTAGCTTCCTATGTCTGCAAGTTTTTGGTATGAATGTGAAAATGAATTTAATAATTTGCTGAAGTGTGCATAAGATAGTTGTTTCTTGTATTATCTAAAGCTTTCAAAAAAAAAGGGGGCTTGTTGTTGGAAACAATTTTACAGTGACTAATTATTTAGTATTTTGTGCAAATAAGTATTAGTGATTATGTGGCATCTACTTCTCTATCTTACTGATGGTGGGTAAGGTGGGACCTTACATATGGTATCAGAGCGAGTTACAACGCTAGGGCCTAATGGGCCAACATGCTTACTTGTAGGTTGATGATGTATGAATGTTGATTTTGCATGCATGTTGAGTTGTTGTATATATTGACTTGGAAGCATATTGGTTTCATAGAGGATATTATTATCATTATGTCATTTAGTGACTCATGAAAAGAAAAATAAAAAATCCCTTATATTCCTTTATATTTTTGTTAAGACACATTATTAACAATATGTTAAAATGCTTAAATACATGTTGGGAAAGGACATGCTTGAGAAAGTTGGGGTTAAACCCAAGTATGTGAATGACTTGATTTTCAATCAATGAGTGAGATAGGTGGAGTGAATGCATGGTTCATATATTTTTAGTGCATCATTTTCAATGTGATATGGGATTAGTAGCCATCTTTACTAGCTGAAATCATATCTACCAAGACAAATATTGGCTTAATTTGGACTATAGTGTGATGACCTTGGTGTGTATGCTTTGGGAATGAGTAACAAGTGTAAGGCTGAGATTCCATTAACGTGATGATTGAGTTCATCATGATAATTTTGAATCTTTTCATACCTACACTAAAGGAAATGTGACTAAAAGCTACCTTGAAAGATGTCACTTTTAACTGTGAATGTAAATTCAAGAGTAATATATGTGTATTAATTAAATGTGTTAAAATATGATTTGGGAATACATTCTTAATGAGTAAGAATGAAATTTCTCTGATTTCTTTGGCATGATTTTGTGTATTTTGGGTTGACATTAGGCATCAAATAACTTTAAATTACTCAAATACTAGGTTGAGGTATGAACTTCCTAATAAACAAGAGGCTTAAATGATTGGTGCATGATGGGTTGTGGAAGCCATTTTAAGGAACACTTGAATATTATGTTTTCCTTAAGCTAATGTATGGGTGTGGAATCCATACTAGCATATATCTATGAGAAAATGTATGGGTGTGGAATCCATACTAACATATATCTATGATCTAATGTATGGGTGTGGAAACCATACTAGCATATATCTATGAGATAAGTAATGAGGTAAGGTATGGGTGTGGAATCCAAAGTAAAATATATCTATGAGCTAAGTAATTCTTCTAGTTAGAATATTTTGATGGAATCTGATATTCATGATTAAGGAATGATTATGTGTAATTAAAGTTAAATGGATAGAGATTTGTAACACAAATTTTCTTGAGCTTTAAATCCATTATTTTATTTTTATTAAAAATGAAGATACTAAGATTGGTATACTAAACACCATTAGGTGGTTTAGAATGTTTGAAATAATTGATTTTGATATATGGAAGTGTGAACTAGATATCTATCCTCTAGTATTTTAATCCTTTTGTATGTATTGAATTTAGGTAGAATTAAAATGACTTTCAAATTCTTGAAATGTAGAAAAAGATTATTGTGATAAGTTGATGAAATAACTTTTCTATTGGCTTAAGACAAATTAGGTCTACGAAAGCCATAATAGTCTCTTTAATGATTTTATCAGTTGAATATTGGTTGCATTCTATTTAACCGAATTAATTAGAGAAATTATGAGGATTGAACTCATGTATTGCTCTAAGCTATTGCTAGTTTGGCGATCGCGTCAAAATTCAAATTGTTTATAAATTGTGAAGAGAATAACATGTTTAGAAGGTAAATATTTTACGTGGTGAGAACTTGTTTTATTTGAAATTAAAAAAAAAATGCATGTGATTAATGAAAAGCGTAGTTGAGTTCTTGTTTTACAAGAATATGTGCTTGTTATATTTTTTGAGGGAGAAATTGAAGGAGAGTGAGATCACATTTTGAAGAATTGGAATTCTTACATGATTTAGAAGCCTAAGATGAGTGTATTGTATGTGGAATGGAAGAGATTGTTGGATTTAGGAATTTTTTGTTGGGATGTATAGTTGTTTGAGTATTTATTAGTCCTACAAAATGTTGTAATAATTTGAGAGGGTGGTAATTATCCTTAAAAAAGAAAAAAAAGAAAAAAGAAAAAAAAAAGGTCTAACTTTAGGCTAGAAATTCCCTTGTGATAGTCTAAATCTTATGTAGATTTAACAAGATTCGTCACATTTTGAGAAATGTATGGTTTTCATAGCTTTTTGTTGTGTATGTATTAATAGTAAGGAATAAGATATGAAATCAAATGATTTGATTAATTACTGAATATAAATCATGACTGATTTCATAGTTGGAAAAAAAAATTGACATAAAGTTATCAAGGTTACCATATTTTCATAATTGTGAGAGTTGTTATTGATTACAAGCCACTTTCAAAAATATATCATTAATCTACTTTCAGAATGAAGATCTTCTAACTAAGTCATTTCATAATTGATTCTCAGGTTAGAGAAGTGAATAATAATGAAGATTATGCAAACTATAGGAATGATCTATAATACATAAGTGGGTCAATGAGGACTGTATTTAACCTTAGGTTGTTAGTTAAAAAAAACAAAAACAAAAAAAACAATAATGGTGCCTTGAACCTCAAATTGTATTTTTTCCTAAAGAGTAAACGTTTAGTAAAAAATAAAGATAGATCCTAAATATTTTGATTGCAAGGATATCTTAAGGAATGAAAAGAGGAAAAATGGATTGAGAAGACATAAATCAAGTGGGATGTAAGAGTGTGTTTCAGATATAATGTCATGTTTTGTTGCATAAGAGTGGGTTTTATATATAACATCATGTTTTGTTACGTAATTTCACTAACAATTGTATGTGGATTATTTTATGCTTATTGTATGCCCATTTTATTGTGATATGGTATGGACCATCATTGTTGTGTATACAACAAATGTGTGTTCTATTTATAGTTGGGCAAGCTCAACATCCTACAGAACCAAGAACATGACACATGTAGGATTCATATAGACTATGAGAAAGAAGAACATGTAGAATATCAAATTATTATAGATAAATTAAGTAGATATCATATCAATTACATACAATAGTATTTTTATATGGTACTATAAATTGTATGGCTGGTTTTGATATAGAAATATTTGGTATTTTATATCAACACATGTCTAATATGGCGTGGATATATTTTCTACCTGATTAAGAATGGTATGTTTAGTTTTCATGGAGTTGCTTCCAATTTAGAAAACATTAAACTATGGATTGACATGAAGAAAAAATATATCAAATACATAAGGTTAACAACTTCTTGATAGGAGAATCTAAAAGAACTAAGTATCTTATAACCGTAGGAAAAACTTCGGGCCAAGTTTAGCCCAAGAGGGGGAGTATGTAGTGTCCCTTATTAGTGAGATAGCTTTGATGATACTTAGAGATGGTGATTTTGATATAATATTATGTATGAAAGACTTATGTACATGCTTATATGCTATGACTTGGTCACTTGGTTGTTGTGTGCTTATGATAATATCTATGGTTGCGTGCACAAGAATTTATTTTGGTTAAGAGAATATTAGTGATGTTTTCTCTTTTGGTATCCTATTTTGGACATAGGTGTATGACGTGAATGGTGATTCAGAATTGAGACACAGATCCATGGACGATCATGGTTATGTGGAACATATGGTTAATTATGAATTATGGATGATACATGAATTGTATGATTATATGTGCGTAGTCTCGTACTAAGCCTGATGTGGCAGGGGACTTGGTCATTGCCAATAGGGATGCTCAAGTTATAAATGACTGCGGAAGTCATTTCTCCAAAACCAAAATGACTATGGAAGTCATGCACAATATTTGGTAAAATTTGAATAAGTTAATTATGAAATTCATTTGATTTATTTGATCAATGAGATTGTGATGTGTGCAGGTCTTGGAAGAAGAACTTACCAACGAACCATCAGATGGGTATGAGCTCACAATCAGTACCTTAAGGTGAAACGCGGAGTTTCAAAGCAGAATAGATGAGAAGCCATGGAAATTAGGGCGCGGAGTCCTAAATCCGTGAAATATAAAGACGTGGAGTCTTGGATATATGATAAAAGGATTAGGACGTGGAGTCCTAAATCTATGAAATATAAAGACATGGAGTCTTGAATATATAAGGAAATTTTTGGGGCGCGAAGTCCTGAATATTTAAAAAGATCAAGGTGTGGAATCTTGGATCTTTAGAGTAGATCAGGGCGCGGAGTCCTCAATCTACCAAGGCGTGAAGATGCATACAATAGGGGTGCGGAATCCCTATTATCCGGAAGAAAAATACCACTCATGGGCAACTCATAGATGAATTTCCTTAATAATCTAATTCCTAACAATTTTGGAGTGACTTTCTAAAAATAGAAAGTCATGTCTACCATTTCAAGTATGACTTTCCAAAAATAGTAAATCACCTCCAATCAATGTGTAAACAAGTATACTTGAAGGAAAATCACTTAACTTATGATTAATCAATTGTAATAGTTCAATCTCAACTTAATCCTCAATATTATTAATATTATTAATATTATTATTATCTTTTATAAGACTATGATATTATTATTAAAAGGAAATTATATCTCCTCAATCACTTCACACCTCTCTCGTTCATGACTCTCATGGCTCTATGTAACTCTCTCTATTTTAAATATTACATTACACTCTCTTTTATGCACTCATCAAGGAATGACATATTCCTCTTACACTCATTAATTATATGTCATAAAATATTCTTACACTCATTAAATATGTGTCATAAAATATTCCTCTTACACTCACTTTAATGCATATGTTACACTCTCCTTAAATAAGGCATGCATACCTCTCCTTAATGGCATAAGTTACACTCCTCTAAAAGGAATACAATGCATGCATATTACTCCTTTATGACAAGAGATTGTTTCTCCTCTTATATATGAGTCTCATGTATTCTCATTTGGGGAGAGGGGTAATTCCAAGAGTGGAAGAGACTTGAGGAATATTGTGAGAATGAGAGATATGGAGAGTATCCAATTACTTCCAAAACAAATCTGAATTTCTTATTAATCTACTAAGTATCTATTGAGGTTGAACATGAGTGGTATTTAGAGGAAGTGAAAACTATCTTCCTTAGTTTTCCTTGCATCTCTCTCTCTACTGTTGTATTTTGGTACTGTTTGTGAGCTTTTACAACTCGAGGGTTCCAGGGGGAGGAGTTCTCCCTGGATATGGTTGGGTGGAAAACCAGATGGTTCAAATGAGTTGGTTAAGGGATCGAAGGTGGATCATATTCTCAATGATTGGAGCTGAATATCTCTTCAGGTATAATTTCTATTGTCCTAAAATTATAGTATAGCTTTAGCATAAAATAAAAAGTAGACATTTAAATTGTTGTAAGCTTCTAATTTTGGTTTAGGCTTATGTTATCTAGAATATTATTGATTAGTTAAAAATGAAGACTAGATTAATCTATATGTATGGATGTTTAGATCTCAATATTGGAGTTATTATTGGTGTATTTTATGTTACTAATCTTGGTATTGTAGCATTTGAGAAAGGAAAGCCAAATATTGTTGAAGGTAATTGCAATAAATAAATTCCAAAGGACTTGGGTAAGTATCTCACGGTTTATGGTTTTGTTTCAATTAATTAGATGCATGTTTTAGAAATGGTTTTAGGATATTTTGCAAAGTATTTGACAAAGTCCTTGAATGAGTAATGTTATTTATGCATGAGTAAGTGCTAACTTGCAGCTTACATCAGAAGTAAGAAAATGGACATGTACCCAAAACATACCTGGAGGAATTACAGAATCAACCCTTAAAAGAAAATACAAAAATAATGGAAACTAAAATATGGTTTGGAAGATGAAATGCTTGAGGTAAGTTGGCGATAAATTTCAGTTATGGCTTATGTTTCATATTCTTATCAATAATTCAATGTTTTGTTATTCAAGTTGTTGTAATAGTATTATCATAATTTTTTATAGAAAGCCTGAATGGCTGTAGCATTCAGGGCTGCCATATGTTTGTTAAATTGTAGCAATTGGTGCAAAAAGCTTGTCAATCATGTCAAATGAATTAGCTTGTGGGTGGTAAAATGTTTCAAGAACTCATATGGTGGATTTATAAATGTATGATTTCAATGAGCATATCTTAGTAGCATAACTCTGGGTTGTTTTTCCTCATGTAGAGCTCTAGTTGTAAGTTTTCATTCCATATGTTTGACAAAAGTCATAAATGAAACATTAAGGCTATAATATTTTGTTGTTTTCAAGAATCGCATTCTTGGGAATTTTTAATTTGATTCAGCCCAACATCAGGGGGTATCCGTGCCTATTGGACATGTAACCCCTGCTTTAATTCCCAAAAAATACTTTTCAGAACCCAGATTGGAAATCTGGGCGATTTTGCAGATTGCTGTTGTGAGTTTTATGCGCCTGTTGTTGAATCTTTGATGAAAAATTAAGATTATTTAGTCCCTGTTTTAAGATGCCAACATTTAAAGTTTCAATTTCTGAATTTTATGAGATAAATTTGTTGAAGAATAATATTAAATTTATTATTTCCAAGTGTTTGACAAAATGCCTGAATGACTTTTAATTGCATGCTTGCAAAGTGTTTGTCAAAAGTCTTGAATGGCTGTAGCTTTTGTGCATATAAATTGTTAGTGTAAAATTATTAGTTACTGTTGTTTTTATGTTACTATAAATTATAAATAAACTATTTAATGGGTGTAGCTTCCTATGTCTGCAAGTTTTTGGTATGAATGTGAAAATGAATTTAATAATTTGATGAAGTGTGCATAAGACAGTTGTTTCTTGTATTATCTAAAGCTTTCAAAAAAAAAAGGGGGCTTGTTGTTGGAAACAATTTTACAGTGACTAATTCTTTAGTATTTTGTGCAAATAAGTATTAGTGATTATGTGGCATCTACTTCTCTATCTT